>JAFMOC010000087.1:165000-240000 GCA_019802505.1 Corydoras sp. C115 | reverse complement strand
CCACATCCACACATACACACACAACCTCCTACACACTCGAGTGAGCACACAGACACAAATACTTACATACAAACACACAAAATGCTCCAGGCTGTCATAATACGTGTTTGATGTCTTACAGCTCCAGGCTGTGGTCCATACTCACAAACCTGTAGCTCCCGATTCTGTGGCGCAGAAACACCACCGAGAGAATGGCATCATTTTTATTTATTAATTTTTTTTTTTACTTTTTGGACAAAAATACACCAAAACTATTATGCCTGTTCTATCATTTAGGCAAAAGACCGTATCCATCCATCCATCCATCCATTATCTTCCGCTTTATCCCTTGAGTGGTCAGGGAACGTGTGTTGTGATGCCCTGAGATATACCGATATACCGATATACCGTTTCCATGTCCTCCCCATGTCCTCCGGGTTCTCCGGTTTCCTCCCAAGGTCCAAAAACATGGACCAAGGTCAATTGAGTTCTCCAAATTGCCCTATATAGAGTGTGTGTATGAGTGAGTGTGTGCCCAGTGATAGATTGGCGTCCTGTCTTGGGTGTATCTGCCCAGCGCCGGAAACGTTCTCCCCTGGATGGGCATGGGGAACCCCCCCCGCCACGACCCTAATAGAGGATAAAGCGGAAGATAATGGATGGATGGATGATCCTCAGGTTATAAACAGGTTAAAGGTGTTATTAAATCTTTAGTTATAATGATGTATAATTGTGTACATTGTCATTTACACACTAAATTAAGTTGAATTGATCCTGAACTACCCAGTGATGGATTGGCGTCCTGTCCTGGGTGTATCTGCCCAGCGCCCGAAACGTTCTCCCCTGGATGGACATGTGGAACCCCCCCCACGTCCCTAGTAGAGGATAAAGCAGAAGATAATGGATGGATGGATGATCCTGAACTACAGTACAGTAACTCTACTTCCATGTGCATCATCTCTTTACACCTTCCCGAGTTACTCCGATGAAAGGTAATCAATGAAAAACTGGTAATTTATCTTCCAATCCCTCTTTATCTCTCTCTGGCTCTATCCATCATCTCTTCCTGCACTTGGAAATGTGCATGTCACTCTCCGAAGGCCAATATAGCGTTCGCTGCAGGCTCTTATATGGAAATGCTGCCATTGCTGACAAACAGAGTTTGATCTTTAGGTTCTGGACTCCAGGGTGTTATGTTCCTTGTGAAAGTGGAGTTGCGTATATTACAGGAGAGTGTGTGGAGAAGACGAGGGAACTTTTCAAAGCCCACTAGTCCTGCTAGAAATAGGTATGTCTGTCAACATTGTGACAGCATAACCCAACAAAATCACCCTCGTGACTTGATAACTTGATTTATAGAGCATGTGTGCTGGAGTGTTCAGCCTGCAGGGCTGTAATGTTGATCGTGCAGGCATCAAAACAGACGTTAATATACAAATAATGATAAAGAGCTAATGAAACGGACCATTTAGCACCAATATAACAAGAAAAAATAGAGTTAATGGACTGGATTCTTTATGTTTACTGACTAAATGTATTTTACTGGTTTGTTTTGTTTATAGTACAATCCATCCATCCATTATCTTCCACGTTATCCTATATTAGGGTCACTGGGGGGTTCCCCATGCCCATCCAGGGGAGAACGTTTTGGGCGCTGGGCAGATACACCCAGGACAGGGCGCCAATCTATCGCTGGGCACACACTTACTCACACAGACACACTCTATATGGGGCAATTTGGAGAATTCAATTGACCTTGATCCATGTTTTTGGACTGAGGGAGGAAACCGGAGAACCCAGGGGAAACCCACGCAGACACGGGGAGAATATTGGAAACTCGACCCAGATGGGGATTCGAACCGGGAATCCCTAGCACTGAGATGCGAACGTGCCACTAAACCACCGTGCCGCCTATATAACAATATATATATTGTTATTCGCCTCTCAGCGCTAGGGATTCCCGGTTCGAATCCCCATCTGGGTGGAGTTTCCATGTTCTCCCCGTGTCTGCGTGGGTTTCCTCCGGGTTCTCCGGTTTCCTCCCACAGTCCAAAAACATGGATAAAGTCAATTGAATTCTCAAAATTGCCCCATATAGAGTGTGTCTGTGTGAGTAAGTGTGTGCCCAGCGATAGATTGGCGTCCTGTCCTGGGTGTATCTGCCCAGCGCCCGAAACGTTCTCCCCTGGATGGGCATGGGGAATGTTTGTGTGAGTGAGTATGTGTCCAGCGATGGATTGGCGCCCTGTCCTGGGTGTTTCTGCCCAGCGCCCGAGACGTTCTCCCCTGGATGGGCATGGGGAACCCCACCGCGACCCTAATAGAGGATAAAGCGGGAGATAATGAATGAATGAATGAATAATTTGTTAGACGTCATACCAGGGAACACAATTCTATACATTTTAAGGCACGGTTAATATTCCTGTACTTAATTTTATTAATGTGGCATTGTGGTTATCACGTTTGCCTTTCAGCACTTGGGATCCAAAAACATGGATTTAAAGTAAATTGAATGCTCCAAATTGCCCCATATAGAGTGTGTCTGTGTGAGTGAGTGCGTGTCCAGTGATAGATTGGCATCGTGTCCTGGGTGTATGTGCCATGGATGGGCATGTGGATCCCCCCCCCCCGCCCCGCCCGGCCCCGTGACCCTAGTAGAGGAAAGAGCAGAAGATAATGGATGGATGAAATTATCCATTAATTAACTAATTAGTGGTAATTAATCAATATTGTTTTCTATGGATAAATTGCCCATTTTCTACATGGGCAATGAAGTAATTCAACACGATATTTTTTTAAATATTTTGCTTGTTGCTTCTTGTTTAGAGTGACATGGTGTCTGGAGAATAAAGAATTGTAATGGGAGTCTATCCTGCTGTAGAGCAGTAAACCACCATACAGCAATTTTGACACTCTCTCCCATCAGCAAGAACAGGCTGCTATTTACGGTCCGGCTCAAGCCACGCTAGCTGCAGGTCAAAGCCTGTCCAGTCTGCTGTGTGACTCGGAAACGACAAAACTGAAAAGAGTATTTATAAATATTATCAATATAATGTTGTTTCCCAGCAGTGTCTGCTGTATGGCCCCTAGCTTGTGTGTGTGTGTGTGTGTGTGTGTGTGTGTGTGTGTGTGTGTGTGTGTGTGTGTGTGTGTGTGTGTGTGTGTGCGCGCGCGAGAGAGAGACAAATAAATGTGAAAAGTCAAGTGAAGCAAGGTGTGTGCTATAAATCAAAGAGTGGCAATATTAACATGACAGTTGGTATATTGTACTAAATAGACGAGATCAAATGTTCCAACCTGCAGCAAACAAAGAACCCTAAGATAAAACAATAAAGGTTCAGAGCTTAAAATGTGGAATGTGTATAATATAAGACAACAAAGAGCATTTACTTCTTTTTTAGAAAGCTCTGTTTAACATAATAACTATAACTATACGGAGATTATGTAAGAGTCCTACCTTATAACAGTTTTCTATCGAATTACCCAAAGCCTAGAGGAGCGGTGCAGTGTTTTACACAATTGTGCTTGCATTTATATATTTGAATCATATTTCAGATTTTAAAACTTCACAGATTTGAGTGAAGGTAGCATGAAGGTACAGTTGGTAAGACCGTTGCCCTACGGTACTAAAATCCTGCATTTGATTTTCAGGATTAGAAGTATGGAGCCAAATACAAATTTCCACCATGGTGACTAATTATTCATTATCTTCCGCTTTATCCTATATTAGGGTCACGGTGGGGGTTCCCCATGCGCTGGGCAGATATACCCAGGACAGGGCACCAATCCATCGCTGGGCACACACTCGCTCACACAGACACGTATGCATACACACTCTATATGGGGCAATTTGGAGAACTCAATTGACCTTGAACCATGTTTTTGGACTGTGGGAGGAAACCGGAGAACCCAGAGGAAACCCACGCGGACAAAGGGAGAACATGGAAACTCCACCCAGATGGGGATTCGAACCGGGAATCCCTAGTGCTGAGAGGCGAACGTGCTAAACACTAAGCCACCGTGCCGCCCGGTGACTAATTACATTTATTTAAAAATGTATTATTTGTATTATTTAATGTATTATTTATGTATTATTTTTATTATTGTATTAATCTCATTTTATTATTTTATTTTATGTATAATTTATGTATTATTTTTATTATTGTATTAATCTCATTTTATTATTTTATTTTTTATGTATTATTTATGTATTATTTTTATTATTGTATTAATCTGATCTAATAATATAAACCGTAGTACCCATGTCCTCATGCCAATTTTATTTAATTCTATTTAGAAGGTAAACAGGACATAAAAACATTTAAATGGCAAATGTTTTGTAAAATAAATACTAAAAAGCAGTGGCAGACAGTGCATTTCACACCTTGGCCTTCAGTAATGTTCCGTCTGAAACAATCATCCTGTCTATAACTGTTTAATAGCTATAAAAACATCTTATTATGCGGAAATGCAGTATGAAGACATTGCATCACAGATAGATAACTCGTGTAGCCAGACATAAAAGTCACAAATAATATAATATAATATAGCCATCCATTCATCCATCCATTATCTTCTGCTTTATCCTCTATAGGGGAGAACGTTCCCCATGCCCATCCAGGGGAGAATGTCTTGGGCGCTGGGCAGATACACCCAGGACAGGACACCAATCTATCACTGGGCACACACTCACTCACACACACATACACACACTAGATGGGGCAATTTGGAGAACTCAATTGACCTTGATCCATGTTTTTGGAGTGTGGGAGGAAAGTAGAGAACCCGGAGGAAACCCACATGGACACGGGGAGAACATGGAAACTCCACCCAGATGGGGATTCGAACTGTGAATCTCTAGTGCTGAGAGGAGAACATGCTAAACACTAAGCCGCCGTGCCACCCCATAATATAATCTAATATAATAATAATTATATTATCTAATATAATAAATAATATATATATATATAATTCATTTTAATATAATTTTTGTAATATATGATATATGATAATATATGATAATGTTGCAAACTCAAAAACAATAGTAGAACTTTATTAAAAACTGCACTGAATCTTATGAGATAAAATAAAAGATAAACATTAGATTGTATTTGTGTAAGCCTATTTCATTACTAATAATAAAACCATAATGACAACAAATTATCCTTGGATGTAATTGTGTCCATCAGTGTTTTCACCCTGCGATGGACTGCTGAAGTTGTTGATGCTCTTTTCCACCTATAAGTGACCTTAATTAAAATAATTAGACGAATAGATCCTCTCAGTGTTGCAGAATGATTGGGTCCGTGTATTTTTTTTTATAATAATTATATTCTGTTTTTTATATTATCTAGAAATATTGTGCGTTTAGTAAACAATCCAGCTCACAATTTTCATTGCGTCCAAGAGAAAATGTATTATTGGAATGTTTAATCTTCCCTAAACCACCGGCACCTGGATTAATGGCGCACACAGGCTTTGACAAGCTGGATGGGATTTTGTTACCAGATAAACACTTGCCATGCAACTTACATTTCTGGTGACACTTTCTATGAATCCGGTATTCATAATGCATTATAAGTGCATTTATAAAGCTTTATAAAGTATTCATCATAAGCCTTTTATAATGTATAAGCCTTTATAATGTATAAGCCTTGCTAATGTACATAGATGTTAATAATCATAGTCATAAATAGTCAAAAAGGCTTTATAACACAAAGTGACATAATGCATTATAATATGAACTTATTGAACTTTTGGTTCGTTGGATGTTTATACATCCATCCATCCATTATTTTACTCTTTATTCTCTACTAGGGTCGTGCTGGGGGGGGGGGGGGTCCCCGTGTCCATCCAGGGGAGAACGTTTTGGGCGCTGGGCAGGACGCCAATCTATCACTGGACACACACCCACTCACACAAACACTCTATATGGGGCAATTTGGAGACTTCAATTGACCTTGATCCATGTTTTTGGATTGCGGGAGGAAACCGGAGAACCCGGAGGAAACCCACGTGGACATGAGGAGAACATGGAAACTCCACCCAGATTGGGATTCAAACCAGGAATCCCTAACACTAAAAGGAGAACATGCTAACCACTAAGCCAGCGTGCCCAGATGTTAAGTTTAACTTTTACAGACTTAAAATCTGTAAAATGCATTTATAAGCTTTTATAAGTCATTATGTACTACTATGTATGCAGTCTCTATACAAGAGGTGATTAAAGACAACATTGTACCTTATGCCTGTAAAAAGAGCTTATAAACCTTTATAAACAGCTATGAGCACTCTCTAATATCATCTCTCAATAAACACTAACGCTATAAGACTTCATGTCGCTGGTCTCTATGATAAGTCAATAACCAGTTAAAATAAGTCATTTATAATGCATTATGTCACTTTGTGTTATAAAGCCTTATGGCATGTTCTTATAACACTTCATGTGTGTGGTTATGGACATCTATGGACATTAACAAAGGCTTATGAGAAGCATTATAAAGCATTATGAATACTTTAGATACTTTAGAGAGTTTTTTAAACGTGTTCATAATGCATTATGAATGCCGGATTTATGAAAAATGTTAATAATTTCCTAATTTCTCTTAAAATGGTTCCTGAAGTGACCGTTGATGCATTTTACGTCTCTAATCCTGCTATTAATATCCTCCGATATTTAAGATGCTCCTTATATAAACAGTTATGAGCGCTCATAACATCATTGCTCATTAAACACAAACGCTATAAGGCTTCATGTCGCTGGTCTCTATGATAAGTCGATAACCAGTTAAAATAAATAATTTATAATGCATTATGTCACTTTGTGTTATAAAGCCTTATAGCTCCTTACTCAGATATTTAAGATGCTCCTTATATAAAACGATATGAGCGCTCATAACATCATCGCTCATTAAACACAAACGCTATAAGGCTTTATGTCGCTGGTCTCTATGATAAGTCGTTAATTAGTTAAAATAAATAATTTATAATGCATTATGTCACTTTGTGTTATAAAGCCTTATAGCGTGTTCTTATAGCGTGTTCTTATACCACTTCATTAATGTGGTTATGGACATCTATGGACATTAACAAAGGCTTATGAGAAGCATTATAAAGCATTATGAATACTTTAGAGAGCTTTATAAACGTTTTAATAATGCATTACGAATGGATTTATGTAAAGTGTTAATAATTTCTCTTAAAACGGTTCCTGAAGTGACCGTTGATGCATTTTACGTCTCTAATCCTGCTATTAATATCCTCCGATATTTAAGATGCTCCTTATATAAACAGTTATGAGCGCTCATAACATCATTGCTCATTAAACACAAACGCTATAAGGCTTCATGTCGCTGGTCTCTATGATAAGTCGATAACCAGTTAAAATAAATAATTTATAACGCATTATGTCACTTTGTGTTATAAAGCCTTATAGCGTGTTCTTATACCACTTCATGAATGTGGTTATGGACATCTATGGACATTAACAAAGGCTTATGAGAAGCAATATAAAGCATTATGGATACTTTAGAGAGCTTTATAAACGTGTTAATAATGCATTACGAATGGATTTATGTAAAGTGTTAATAATTTCTCTTGAAATGGTTCCTGAAGTGACCGTTGATGCATTTTACGTCTCTAATCCTGCTATTAATATCCTCCGATATTTAAGATGCTCCTTATATAAACAGTTATGAGCGCTCATAACGTCATTGCTCATTAAACACAAACGCTATAAGGCTTCATGTCGCTGGTCTCTATGATAAGTCGATAACCAGTTAAAATAAATAATTTATAATGCATTATGTCACTTTGTGTTATAAAGCCTTATAGCGTGTTCTTATACCACTTCATTAATGTGGTTATGGACATCTATGGACATTAACAAAGGCTTATGAGAAGCAATATAAAGCATTATGGATACTTTAGAGAGCTTTATAAACGTGTTAATAATGCATTACGAATGGATTTATGTAAAGTGTTAATAATTTCTCTTGAAATGGTTCCTGAAGTGACCGTTGATGCATTTTACGTCTCTAATCCTGCTATTAATATCCTCCGATATTTAAGATGCTCCTTATATAAACAGTTATGAGCACTCATAACGTCATCGCTCATTAAACACAAAACGCTATAAGGCTTCATGTCGCTGGTCTCTATGATAAGTCGATAACCAATTAAAATAAATAATTTATAATGCATTATGTCACTTTGTGTTATAAAGCCTTATAGCGTGTTCTTATACCACTTCATTAATGTGGTTATGGACATCTATGGACATTAACAAAGGCTTATGAGAAGCAATATAAAGCATTATGGATACTTTAGAAAGCTTTATAAACGTGTTAATAATGCATTACGAATGGATTTTTGTAAAGTGTTAATAATTTCTCTTGAAACGGTTCCTGAAGTGACCGTTGATGCATTTTACGTCTCTAATCCTGCTATTAATATCCTCCGATATTTAAGATGCGAGTGGACCCATTACATAAGACGGACCTTTAATAAAAAGCTTTTATGTTTCAGGTATGCATGTGCGCTGTTATTAAACACGCCGCGAGGACTGCTCTCCTAGACCTTTAACATGTTCTATTTCTGCATCCTTTAAAGGACTAACAACCCTGCCGCCGCCCGTAATCTCAAGCACACAAGCCGAATTCCGATATTGATGTATTCGTCTTCTGTGGAGGGAGTGTATGTGGGATTACGGTCTTATTTCTAGGTAAGTAAAGGTGGGATTATTTCCCGAGTTGCGTGTAAGCGGAGGTGGGATTAGGCCTTTATTGCGTATTGTGCGTGTGTGTGCTCCATGTGGTGCGTCGCCGCACGTGTCCGGGAGTTTTACCTTAGACCTGAACGGTTCAGGAAAGCCTCCGTGAGGAATGCCAATGTGTCCCTGAAGAAACTCCACCACGGAAAGAGGAAACGACAGCTCGTCTGCCCTCTCTTCGATCTCAGCCCGCGAGAGATTGTTTTGAACCATGAACTGAGCCAGGTCACCCACAATCTTGGAGGAAGGTGTTACCTGTGTACAAACAATCATTTTTTTAATCCAAAGCTGCTATGGATGGAGATGGTTGGCATCCATAAAACCACAAAAATATTACTAAGATAATGGCAGAAAAGGGACCAAAAACAGGCTTTAATAGCCTTAATTTTGTTATGTTCCAATAAACCAGTGATTCTCAATTATTTTCTGTTAAGCCCCCCTAGGAAGAAGAAAACATTTTGCACCCCCCCCCCCACACACACACACTCACCCTCACCCCACCACCCCGCACATGACAAAATGGGATGAAAAAGTATTTTTACACGCCCACTGTAGTATCATCTGTCTATAAATTTGTTCTAAGTGCACCTCTTTTATAACAATGTCTCCTTATTAACAATAAAGAAAACAAAAAAGAAAGAAATATAGATCAACTGAGAACAACGTATAATTTTATGAACTTTGTTTTTTAGTTTGTAACAGAAACGAATGAAATCCTATTTAAACCAGAAACATTTTTGAACTGACCGGCATTTGATACTGAAAAATGAAATGAAATAAAATCAATAAATAATAATACATTCAAATTCATCAGCAACATTCATTCAGGAGCTCAATTTATTAACACGGGCGGCACGGTGGCTTAGTGGTTAGCACGTTCGCCTCTCAGCACTAGGGATTCCTGGTTCGAATCCCTATCTGGGTGGAGTTTTACCATTTCTCCCCGTGTCGGTTCAGGGTTTCCTCCAGGTTCTCCAATGTGTTTCCTCCCACAGTCCACCAAAAACATGGATCAAGTCAATTGAGTTCTCCCTCTCTTCGATTGCCCCGATAGAGTGTTTTGTGTGAGTGAGTGTGTGCCCCACGATCTTGGATTGGCACCCTGTTACCTGTGTCTATCTGCCCATTTTGCCCGAACGCTGCTCCCCCCTGGATGGGGCATGGGGAAACCCACCGCGACCCTACTAGAGATAAAGCGGGACATAATGAATGAATGAATATATTAACACTTTAACCTACCAAACAAAAAGTGAGTACAACAATTTTTGCTGTTTTTTTTTCGCAAAAGAAGAAAACATTGTGACAACCCGCCCCCCCAACAAACCTTTCATTTATATAACCCCGCATAAACCATGACAAGGCCGAATATGAGGCTTATATGATTATGCAAGGGGGTGCGCCCCACTATTTGAGAATCACTGCAATAAACGGTCTAGAAGTCACCGGCTTTTCCATAAAAATGAATGTCTGTATTCTCAAAAAGATCCAGCTTCGGTAGAAACCCTTTTAGAAATATAGATCAACTGAGAACAACGTATAATTTTTAGTATGTCCGTTGGTTTTTTAGTTTGTAACAGAAACGAATGAAATCCTTATTAAAACATCTCAGAAAACATTTTTGAACTGACCGGCATTTAGATAATGAAAAATGAATGAAATAAATCAATCAATAATAATACATTCAAATTGGCTCCCTGTATCAGCAACATTCATTCAGGTCTGCCCAATATCCTTAACACGGGCGGCACGGTGGGCTCCGCTCTAGTGGTTGCACGTGGTTCGCCTCTCAGCACTAGGGATTCCTGTTCGAATCCCTATCTGGGTGGAACCATCTTCCCATGTTCTGTCCCCGTGTCTGCGTGGGTTTCCTACTGGGTTCACCGGTTTCCTCCCACAGTCCAAAAACATGGATCAAGTCAATTGAACTCTTCAAATTGGCCCATATAGAGTGTGTCTGTGTGAGTGAGTGAGTGTGTGCCCAGTGATGGATTGGCGCCCTGTCCTGGGTGTATCTGCCCAGCGCCCGAAACGTTCTCCCCTGAATGGGCATGGGGAACCCCACCGCGACCCTAATAGAGGATAAAGCGGAAGATAATGAATGAATGAATGAATAAATAAAAGAAAAAAATAATGTTTTTTTTTTTTTAATTTAAATAAAAAAATGGGGGGGGGGCACTGCATCGTATAACGATCAGGTTTGATAATTCTACAGTGTAGTTGGTTTTCTTCATAACTACTGACTTGTGGTGTTCCCATTTGTAAGTCGCTTTGGATAAAAGCATCTGCTAAATGACTAAATGTAAATGTAAATGTATTCAAATCTCCCCACTCACCCCGCGATTGGACATTCCTACTCTTTTACATTCTCAATCATCAAATAGTCATCTGATCTGTTCCCTGAACTACTTAATTATTAGGAGTTTTACTTTACCATATTCCTTTTTACCCGATTACTTAAAAGTATTATAAAAACCTTAGAATTCCTGTAAATCCAGCAGCACATTACAAAAACGGACAGTTGACACCCAAAATGAAGATATAGTACAGACTGAAGGCGAAGGGCAGGTGGGTGGATGACAAACCGAGGAGTGAGAGACGGTGAGGAGAGGGTGGCGTTTCATTATACATAAAACGTTAAATGTCAAAGCGCCTTTCTTTCGTGCTAAGGGTTTGCATTACAGCCAAGCAACACCGGCGCTCTGCCTTTCAGCTGAAGGCCTGCAGTGTTGTGATAGGCAGTTAGTGACATTGGTGCAATTAATTAGAGAAGCGTTCTAACACTTGTGCAATATCACTCGCTTCCATCACATGAAAACACGGCAACAAACGAAGGGCGGCAAATTAATTACATTTTACATTCATCCCAAGATTGAATGTCAGTCTGAGGATTCAATGAATTCGGTCATGAAAATGCAAATATTTGTTTAGTCATTTTTTGTTCCCATCCCTTGTTCACTTTCTCCCAAAGTCCTACACAGCTGCTACGTTCTACGTCCAGAACAACAAATACTGTGTAAAATAAATGGCTTTACTTTTACTGTTTATGGTGGTAACTGCATGGGTTGTCGCAGATCACTAATAATTAAAAAGTGTGTGTGGGGGGGGGTGTGTATCAGGGTCCTCATGTCCATCCAGGGGGAACGTTTCGGGCACTGGGTAGCACCCAGAACAGGATGCCAATATATTATTGGGCACACTCACCCACTTAAACAGACACAAACAGTGCGTGGGGCAATTTAGAGCATTTAATTGACCTTGAATCCAAGTTTTTGGACTGTGGGAGGAATGCCCATGCCCATCCAGGGGAGAACGTTTCGGGCGCTGGGCAGATACACCCAGGACAGGACGCCAATCTATCACTGGACACACACGCACTCTCACGAACACACTCTATATGGGGCAATTTGGAGAATTCAATTGACTTGATCCATGTTTTTGGACTGTGGGAGGAAACCGGAGAGCCAGGAGGAAACCCACGCGGACACGGGGAGAATATGGAAACTCCACCCAGATTGGGATTCGAACCTGAATCCCTAGAGCTGAGAGGAGAACATGCTAAGCACTAAGCCACCCATTTCTTCATACATTTCCAAATAAATAAAATTTAAAAATAAAGAATGAATCACACATTCTTTTTTTTTGCATTTCTAAAACTAATTCCACTTTTACGAAATTGGGTTCAAACTACTTAGAAAGAAAGATGTAGAAATACTTTTAAAATAACTTCACACGGCTAGCTAAACAGACGTACTAACTGTGATCCATGTGTGCGTCGCTCTCTTGGGGCTCTGCAACGCTGGGACTGATGTGTGCAAACCACGGGAACACAGAGATGACAGACTTCACCTTTCTTCTGCACCTGATTTATACGGCACTGTTTCCACAGCCTTATAAGATCAAATCCGGCTTTGAGGTTCGAACATAAATACTGCCTGTCATCTTCAAAACCTGGACTAGATCCTGCTCCTTCCAAAATCAGAAGCACTTTATATGACAAGTATGGCAAACATAGCAGGGACTTACTCTGCTAACATGATGACAGCCCTGCTTCATACCAGGATTTTTACATAGTACCAAACAAACACATTCTCAAGTTTATTTTAATGCGGCCCAATCTTCCCGCCGGGAGCTGAGAACATGCGACGTTTCCAAATCAAAATCGAATCAAATTAAGTCAAGTTTATTAGTCACATGCGCAGTATGTATAGTACACGGTACATACACCATCCATCCATTATCTTCCAATTTATCCTCTACCAGGGTCGCGGGGGGGTTCCCCATGCCTATCCAGGGGAAAACGTTTCGGGCACCCAGTATAGAGTGCCAGTCTATGACTGGGCACACACTTACTCACACAGACACACACACTCTATATGGGGCAATTTGGAGAATTCAATTGACCTTGATCCATCTTTTTGGACTGTGGGAGGAAACCAGAGAAACCGGAGGAAACCCACGCGGACACGGGGAGGACATGGAAACTCCACCCAGATGGGGATTCGAATCGGGAATCCCTAGTGCTGAGAGGAGAACATGCTAATCACTAAGCCACCGTGCCGCCGCAGTAAAAGACAAAATTTGGAAAAAAAAAAAAAAATATACACCAGGTATATATATATATATATACAAAAACATATATATTTGGGATATATATATATATATATATATATATATATATATATATATATATATATATTCATTCATTATCTTCATTATCTTCTTTCATCCTCTATTAGGGTCGCGGTGGGGTTCCCCATCCCCATCCAGGGGAAAACGTCTCGGGCGCCGGGCAGATACACCCAGGACAGGGCGCCAACCTATCGCTGGGCACACACTCACTCACACAAACACACTCTATATGGGGTAATTTGGAGAACTCAATTGACTTGATCCATATTTTTGGACTATGGGAGGAAACCGGAGAACCCGGAGGAAACCCACGCAGACATGGGGAGAACATGGAAACTCCACCCAGATTGGGATTCGAACCGGGAATACCTAGAGAAACTATACAAAATACAGATATGGCACTGTACAGAAAAAATAAAAAATTGTGGGGCAAGTGCCTTGCCCAAGGGCACATCAGCCATAATACTTGTTGGGACCAAACTGGAATCAAACTGGGGACCTTCAGGTCACAAGGCTGGTTCCTTAACCACAAACCCATGACTGCCTTGTTGTTAGGATAACTGAAGTCCTTCACTATGTTTTTGGCATGTGTAACACGGCATGACACGGCGTAGGAGTAGAAGTTCTGCGAGACCTCGGAGGGCCGTCTGAAGTCCCTTAGACGTCGTACTCCAAGCCACTCGAGGCAGGGCTGACTAAAATGATTGAGTTATTTTCCTTTTCAATCTGGTTAATAAGCACCGCGGCGTCGCCATTTGCAGTTCACACACGGGAACCGAGCCAAAACGAGCCGACGAATCCTAAAGGGAACGGAAACTTCATCATCAATACTTAACATGTTTCCTGCAGCGGTAATTTGGCAGAAATAAGTTTGACGGTTTTCACCGAGGCTCTGACGGACTAATAGAGCACCAGGTGTTACGGAAGGATCTGAAACCAGGCTGATGAATATTAACCGGTGGGTTCACGAGAATTTTCTGTATATATAGAGCTAGTCCAAAAATCTATAGCGTCTTTATTTGAGCTGTGTTCTAAGTGTCTGCGTTTCAAGTTTAAGCCAATACAGAGCAAGCTTCTGTCGACAGCAGTTAGAGAAGCTGTCAAGCAAAGTGTAATAAGACGAGACTTGGACAGGATTTAAACCGGATCAGGCTCTCGGTGAGAAAGGGGAAATGCACATAGTGAAATTTGAACCCCCCCCCACCATACCCCACCCCACCCTGCACACAAATCCTCTTATATCCTGCCTCTCTCCATCTCTTAGAGTGTTTACTTCTTCCTGTGTCATTGTGCTGAGGAACTCCTGCAGGCTGACAGGCTGCATCTGTTTGGCCACTGGCAGGACAGCGAGAGCTTTGAACTCAAGTTCTGTTGGTGTATGTGTGTGGGACTACGCAACAGAGAAGGACTACAGAGGCAGCTGTGTGTGTGTGTGTGTGTGTGTGTGTGTGTGTGTGTGTGTGTGTGTGTGTGTGTGTGTGTGTGTTCCTCAAGGGAAAAAGCCTTAAAGTAAAGAGTTTGCACTTGGGCCAGCAAGAAAGTACCAGAGCAAGCGGCGAACCAGTAAATGGGATATAGCTTCTAACACGTAAATGCAAATCACAACATGTCCATATCGGTGCTCAAGTCGACTGTGCTCACTCCCACAGCCTACACTACAGTGTGGACACACACACACACACACACACACACACACACACATTAAAAGAAGATGGCTTAAAAAAATACATATACAAATATATTTATATACATATATGTGTATTGGGGCGGCACGGTGGCTTAGTGGTGAGGATGTTCTCCTCTCAGCACTAGGGATTCCCGGTTTGAATCCCCTTCTGGGTGGAGTTTCCATGTCCTCCCCGTGTCCGCAAGGGCTTCCTCCGGGTTCTCCGGTTTCCTCCCACTGTCCAAAAACATGGATCAAGTTCAACCGAGTTCTCCAAATTGCCCCATATAGAGTGTGTCTGTGTGAGTGAGTGTGTGTCCAGTGATAGATTGGTGTCCTGTCCTGGGTGTATCTGCCCAACGCCCGAAATGTTCTCCCCTGGATGAGCATGGGGAACCCCACCATGACCCTTGTAGAGGAAAAAGCAGAAGATAATGGATGGATATATAGATATATATGTGTATAGGGGTGGCACGGTGGCTTAGTGGTTAGCATGTTCTCCTCTCAGTGCTAGGGATTCCCAGTTCGAATCCCAATCTGGGTGGAGTTTTTATGTTCTCCCCGTGTCCGCGTGGGTTTCCTCCGGGTTCTCCGGTTTCCTCCCACAGTCCAAAAACATGGATCGATGTCAATTGAGTTCTCCAATTTGCCCCATATAGAGTGTGTGTGTGCCCAGTGATAGACTGGCGTGCTGTCCTGGGGGTATCTGCCCCAGCGACCCTAGTAGAGGATAAAACGGAAGATAATGGATGAATGTTGAATGAAAGATTTGAACTAATACATTCATGTTATATACGGTACAGTCCATGAGGCCATTGATTATATATATTTTTGCTGTTCTTGGGTTGACGGCGTCTTTTATCTGTTGGATTTACCAACAGAAGACTCCATTTACCAGCCAGTTGACATAAACCATACAGACACTTCACACTGTATATGTTAAAACCAACAAGTCTCTATAATAATAATAACGTTCTGCCATAAAGTGTAATTAAAGTCGAGCCGAGTAGAAACCACGTCTATTTTTCAATTGACATTTCTAATAAATACATTAGCCAAATCCAATTTGGTTTTTGTGACAATTACACTCTCTTCCTTCTATGTTCGGTGCTGCTGAACAGCATAATGTGAGGTGAGTGACAAACAAGGCTCTTAAAAATGGCCCTGCCATTAAAAATCTGAAGACCGTAGCAGTTCTCCAGGTCCGAGCATGGAAATGAAAGCGAGAGATGCGGCGAGCATGACAAGGAGTGGACGTGTGACGGGAATGAGAATAGGATGCAGATGCTTTGAACAAAACTCGCGAGGGGACCCGGTGTAAACGATTACATTGAACAGGAAACATTTCGCGGACGGGCGGAATTTCAACACGCCGAACGCAATCTACAGGCTCGGGCTTTAGAGAAGGTGAAGCATGGCGAAGGAGAATGAAACGCATTAGGCTCGAGAAAAACAATCACTTCTGACATGCGTGACAATCTATATGTGCTGCACTTTCTCTCCTAATTATTACAGAAGCAAGCTAATTGGGATTAAGCAGATTTACGCTGTGAAAAAGAACGGATGGATTTGTGAGCCAGTTGGTTAATGAATAAAAGCATTATGTCATGAATAGTGGTCCCTGTTCTGTGGGACGAACATTCATTTCATCCATCCATCATCTTCTGCTTTATCCTCTACTAGGGGGGGGTCCAGGGGAGAACGTTTCGGGTGCTGGGCAGATACACCCAGGACAGGACTCCAATCTATCAATTGACCTTAATCCACCTTAATTGTTGGATTAATTAATTGCACTGTGGGAGGAAACCGGAGAACCCGGAGGAAACCCATATGGACATGGGGAGAGCATGGAAACTCCACCCAGATTGAGATTCGAACTGGGAATCCCTAACACTAAGAGGAGAACATGCTAACCACTAAGCCACCGTGAAATAGTTATTCGGCATCACCACCATCCATCCATTATCTTCCAATTTATTCTCTATTAGAGTCGCAGGGCGGTTCCCCATGCCCATCCAGGGGAGAACGTTTTGGGTGCTGGGCAGATACACCCAGAACAGGACACCAATCTATCGCTGAACACATACTCACTCACACAAACACACTCTATATGGGGCAATTTGGAGAACTCAATTGACCTTAATCCATGTTTTTGGACTGTGGGAGGAAACCGGAGAACGCGGAGGAAACCCATGTGGACATGGGGAGAACATGGAAACTCCACCCACATTGAGATTCGAACCGGGAATCCCTAACACTAAGAGGAGAACATGCTAACCACTAAGCCACTGTGAAATTGTTATTCGGCATCACCACCATCCATCCATTATCTTCCAATTTATTCTCTATTAGAGTCGCAGGGAGGTTCCCCATGCCCATCCAGGGGAGAACGTTTCGGGCGCTGGGCAGATACACCCAGAACAGGACACCAATCTATCGCTGAACACATACTCACTCACACAAACACACTCTATATGGGGCAATTTGGATAAATCAATTGACCTTAATCCATGTTTTTGCACTGTGGGAGGAAACTGGCGAACCCAGAGGAAACCCATATGGACATGGGGAGAACATGGAAACTCCCAGATTGAGATTCGAACCGGGAATCCCTAGCGCTGAGAGGAGAACATGCTAACCACTAAGCCACCGGGCCGCCTATGAACATTAATTTGTTTAGCATAATCTGAACTGTCCATCCATCCGTCCATTATCTTCCACTTGTCCGGGGTTCGGTCACGGGTGCAGCAACCCAAGTCACGAGACCCAGACCTCCCTCACCCCAGCCACCTCCACCAGCTCAATTGGGGAAACCCTGAGCATTCCCAGATCAACTGGGAGATATAATCCCTCCTGCATGTCCTGGGTCTACCCCAGGGACTCATCCCAGCTGGACTTACCTGAAACAACCTAAGAAGGTGTTTTAGGCAAGTCCAACTGGGAGAAGACCCCGGGGAAGACCCAGACCTCCTTCGCCCCAGCCACCTCCACCAGCTCAACTGGAGGAACCTTGAGCGTTCCCAGACCAGCTGGAGTCTCCTCCCAGCTGGACTTCCCTGAAACACCTCCATGTCGAAAGGCGCCAGTTGAGGTGGTTCAGGCATCTGGTAAGGATGCCGCCTGAGCGCCTACCTAAGAAGGTGTTTCAGGCAAGTCCAGCTGGGAGGAGACCCCGGGGAAGACCCAGACCCCCCTCGCCCCGTCCGCTATCCTTACCAGATGCCCGAACCACCTCAACTGGCACTTTTCGACGTGGAGGAGTAGCAGCTCTACTCCGAGTCTCTCCCGGATGATCTCTAAGGGAGAGCCCAGCCACCCTGCGGAGAAAACCCACTTCGGCCGCTTGTTTTCGCCATCTTGTTCTTTCGGTCATTACCCAAAGCTCATGACCATAGGCGAGGGTAGGAACGTAGACCGACTGGTAAATCAAGAGCCTTGCCTTATTGCTTAGCTCCTTTTCCACCATCACAGACCGTTACAGGGTCCACATCACTGCTTACCCCGCGCCGATCCGTCGGTCAACCTCATGCTCCATCTTCCCATCACTCGTAAACAAGACCCCGAGACACTTAAACTCCCCACTTGAGGCAAGATCTCATCCCCAACCCAGAGAGGACTCTCTACCCTTTTCCGATCTGAATCTGTACTGGTTCAGTATCCACTAATCCCAACAGGTTTAATGCGCTTACGTTGATTCAGAGGTAAATTAACTTTCGCCACGAGTTTTATATTGAGAAACCTCCCTAAGCAAAGTCAGGCAGCTAAATCAATCTCACATAACCGAAAATTATAGTGCTTTCCCTTTGAGAAAAGGTTTCATCAGAATTAAAAAGTAGGGTGGTCAATAGTCTGAAGTTTTCTAAGGTTTTGAAACAATATTTAGTAATGCATGATAGTTTGAACAACTGTTGAATTGTTGAAAGGAACTGATGGAATGACCATTTGCGGGATAAGTGTGTATAACTAATGGAATGTCCATTTGCGGGATGAGCGTGTATAACTTTAGGAATGTCCATTTGTGGGATGAGTATGTATAACTGATGGAATGTCCATTGTGGAATGAGTGTGTATAACTGTAGGAATGTCCATAGTGGGATGAGCGTGTATAACTGTAGCAATGTCCATTTGCGGGATGGCGTGTATAACTGGAGGAATGTTCATTTGCGGGATGGGCATGTATAACTGTAGGAATGTCCATTTGCGGGATGGGCATGCATAACTGATGGAATGTCCATTTGCGGGATGAGGGTGTATAACTGTAGCAATGTCCATAGTGGGATGAGCGTGTATAACTGTAGAAGTGTCCATTGCGGAATGAGTGTGTGGAAGGGTAGACTTAGGGGGCAGGTAGGATTTCTTTAATGTATTAGTGAAACTGGGGGCTCAGGAAGTCCCCACCATATATGGAATGTCCATTATTAATCCAATATGGATTATATACTAAGGATTATAATTTGAGAATTCAGAGCTTGCCCATCAATCGCGGTTCTCGTGGTGCCATTGATTATTCTTCCTGGACTCTTGTCCGTCTATTCAGTAAAATGCACTAAATTATTTTACGCCGACTTGTGACTGTTTATTGGAACATAACAATAGCTAAAGGATGAAGAGAGAAAATGCAGACAGACAGACAGACAGGCAGACAGACAGACAGCCAAGAGATGTTTTACCTTGATAAGGTCACCCAGCAGTTTGTTTGCCTCTGCGTAGGCCTTTTTCACCTCTTTAAACTTGTTGCCCAGCCCCATGCTGTGAGCCTGAAAATGCAGGTTAGTGTACTGGCCTCCTGGGATCTCATTCTCGTACACATCAGCGTTGCCAGACTTCATTGTGGCGGTGCAGTCGAAAGGAGCATAGAGGCCTCGAGTCACCTCCCAGTACTCGCTGTAGTCAAAAACCTTCTCCAGAGAGATTCCTAAAGCAGGGCAAATGGAAACGAAAAAACGGGGGATTGAAAAAAGGATAATGGCGAATGCAATAAAGGCAAATGTAACCAATGGAATGGCTTAGTGGTTAGCACGTTCTCCTCTCAGCACTGGGGATTCCTGGTTTGAATCCCAATCTGGGTGGAGTTTCCATGTTCTCCCCATGTCCGCGTGGGTTTCCTCCGGGTTCTCCAGTTTCCTCCCACAGTCCAAAAACATGGATCAAGGTCAATTGAATTCTTCAAATTGCCCCATACAGAGTGTGAGTGAGTGTGTGTCCAGTGATAGATTGGCGTCCTGTCTTGGGTGTATCTGCCCAGCACCCGAAACGTTCTCCCCTGGATGGGCATGGGAAACCCCCCCCACGACCCTAATATAGGATAAGCGCAAGATAATGGATGGATGGATATCAGGATATGGATGGCACGGTGACAGTGGTTAGCATGTTCTCCTCTCAGCACTGGGGATTCCCGGTTCGAATCCCAATCTGGGTGGAGTTTCCATGTTCTCCCCGTGTCCGCGTGGGTTTCCTCCTGGTTCTCCGGTTTCCTCCCACAGTCCAAAAAACATGGATCAAGTCAATTGAGTTATCCAAATTGCCCCATATAGAGTGTGTTTGTGTGAATGAGTGAGTGTGTGCCCATTGATTGATTGCCGCCCTGTCCTGGGTGTATCTGCCCAGCGCCCAAAACTTTCTCCCCTGGATGGGCATGGGGAACCCCCCCACGACCCTAATAGAGGATAAAGCGGAAGATAATGGATGTTCAAATGTTCTCGAGCACTTCAGCACAGCAAAGACATGTGAAGTGGAAACGTCAATTTGCAAAAGTGAGAGAGATGAGTAGATTAAAGATGCTAACTCTTAAATACATTTATATAATAATAGTGAGGCAAGAAGCATGTTGTGGCAAATTGGGGTAGCGCTTTTACCGTCCATTTCTCCAAATGTTAATGCATGGTCCACAGCCAACTGTACTGTAATCCCTCTCCAAACACCATTAATCAATAACACACCCCCGCTCATGTCAGAGAGCTGCAATCAATGCTGATTTAATTAAGCCACTTGCTAATAGCCCATAGAGGTGGTACCACCTTTCACCCCACACACACACACACACACACAGCGGTACACCTCCACATACAGCAACTGCAGCACTTTAGAAGGCATTATGATGCTGCTCGCAGGCATGTGGCACGGCGATGTCGAATGCAAGACGAAGTCAGCGCACTGGATGTGCACGAGATTGATGGAAATCGTTCTCGTGTTTGAAAGCACGAGCAGCATTACTGCAGGCCATGTGCAGATTCGGGACGCCTGATGCTTTCCGACAAAGTGTTGAACACGCGTTAATGCAAAGAACAAAAAGGCAAAGGAGGTTAAATAGATGTTCTGTTTAACAGAATACAATTTGATGCCATGCTAGGTTTACGCATCACAACAGTTTGGCTTCAGGTCAGAGCAAGTCCTTCCCTACAGTTAATGTTCATGGTTGTCTTTGAAGACGAAAAGGCAAAAATGATTGGGAAACGAGAAAACGGAAAGGTACTAATGGGGATTTTTATAAAAATTTATGAAATTTAGTTGTAACTCTGTGCATAGTATGAAATAAGATAAGGTAAGATAAACCTTTATTTGTCCCACAATGGGGATATTCACATTTCTCAGCAGCAGATACGGAGGAGGGTGAAAAGGTATCTAGTCATTAAAGAGATTTAAACAAAAATTTTTTAAATAAAGTTAGAAATCTATATATAAGATAAAAATCTAATTGTGTAATTTATGGAACATGGAAGAACTATGACAGCTATGGACTGACAAAGCAGAATAAATGCTAGATGTGGCAGTCTGAGGAAACAGGGATGTATCAGAAATTAAATATTAATTGCTAACAGTTTTACAAAACAATTATGCATTTGTGGAAAAATATAAAGCAGAAATAAGGCAGACTGATTTGTACAGACTCAGCAATTCAAAAATGTTTACATTTACATCACATTTACATTTAGTCATTTCGCAGACACTTTTATCCAAAGCGACGTACAAATGACTTACAAAAATAGCACTTGGTATTGTAAATTAATAGAAGAGAAGTCGTTAACTTAATACACATTTTAAACCGCTGTTATAGTTCGAAAACTAATTTTCTAAGTACTAATTTACAATCCAAGCTCTAATTTGCAAACCTTATTATTTAGGAATAAAAGCTTGGTGCACTCAATACTTGATCTGTAAATTTAATTTTCATTCATTTATTAGTGTAAAAAAAAAAAAAAAACGTTTTAAAACTGTTTTAATCGGTAAAGCAGGCAGAGGCTAGATAATTAAAAATATTAATGGTTTTTAACTTGTTTCTCACAAGACACATTTCGGCACAACAACAAAAATGTTGCCAAAAATATTATCTCTGGGGAAAAAAAAAAAAAAAAAAAAAAAAAAAAATATATTATATATATATAATATATATATATATATATATATATATATATATATATATATATATATATATATATATATATAAAAAAAATAAATTTCCCCCCCAGTATACATATATATATATATATATATATATATATATATTATATATATATATAATAATATTATATATATATATTATGTATGTATGCCCAGCGATGGATTGGCGCCCTGTCCTTGGTCTATCTGCCCAGTGCCCGAGACGTTCTCCCCTGGATAGGCATGGGGAACCCCACTGTAACCCTAAACCCTATAGAGGATAAAGCGGGAGATAATGAATGAATGAATGATACTATATATATATATATATATTTATATATATATATATATATATATATATATATATATATATATATATATATACACATACACACACACACACACACACACACACACACACACACCGAACACACACACACACATATATATATATATATATATATATATATATATATATATATATATATATATATATATATATAGTATATATAATATATAGGGTCCTATACACACACACACACACACACACACACACATATATATATATATATATATATATATATATATATATGTGTGTGTGTGTGTGTGTGTGTGTGTGTGTGTGTGTATAGGACCCTGTTACCCTATTTTAACCAGCTTTAAGCAAACTGTCAACCCCACATGCAAGAATGTACTAATTCTCTTAATTATTCGAGGGTGTGTTTTGGGTGTAATGTGCAAAAAACCAATCAGTGTGTCATTTGCTTTTCCCAAACCCTAGAGGCAGGTGTGGTCTGACTTTAGAAAATTGTGATTTCAACGATGTGGCTACCTGGACTGGGGATGAGATGATTCATCGTTTTTGTAATTAATAGGTATTATGCCGGTAGCTGGAAATTTAGACCAAGTGGTGCAACTCACACCGAACAAAACTAAAGTTATACTTGCAGCACACTTGTCTGTGTACTTCATCCATACAGGAAAATATTTTAAATGGATATAATTATGTACTTAAAACAAATTCTTTTTTAATTTTAATATTTTGTGTTAATATTCAGCAAAAAAACAAAAAATAAGTTATTGTGCCCAGTGATAGATTGGCGTCCTGTCCTGGGTGTATCTGCCCAGCGCCCAAAACGTTCTCCCCTGGATGGGCATGAGGAACCACTACAACCCTAGTAGAGGATAAAGCGGGTGATAATGGATGGATGGATGAATAATCGTATTATTAAAATATGTAATTGTCCCATCCCCAACCTTGATCCAATGTGCTGGCCTATGAGGTATATGATTTCACTGTGAATCAAAATTACACAGTATACTGTACGGTAGATTAAAATAGAGTAATAATTAATAGCATTCAGTAACATTGAGCGACATTGAGCATTCGCCTGTATAGAGAAAATTAAAAAGTATAAAATAAGTAAATAAATGGCTTATGTGGGTAATATTACGATATGTGACTAATATACCCTAATGAGCCAAACAGGAAGGATGTGTGTGCACTGACAGGATGCACTTTATTAGAGTGAATAAGTAAATCAAAACTATAATCTATAGTGTTGTTCAAATCACAGACAGAGATGGTAATCATAGGCACGTCAATAAACCTAATCCGGAATAGAGCCAAAAGTGGAGCCAGGCAATCAATAGTGAAACAGGATATCAAGGAATGGAACACAGTGTAATGAACAAGCATCGGTAATGAGGTGCTAAGCACTGGTGGGAAACAATAGGAAAATAACAGCTAATCCATAATGTCAAGGAATCAGGTGATTTATTTACAGCCAACAACCAGTAAAAACACCAACAATCCCAAAAGAAGTTCTAAGTACTTTGCATCATCGTCATTTACGAACAATGCTCAATTTGATGGTGAGTTGTTCTTAAGAGCTGTGGCAAGTCGTGTCTTATCTCAGCTCATTATCTTCCGCTTAATCCTATACCCGGGACTAGGGTCATGGTGGGGTTCCCCATGCCCATCAATGGGAGAATATGGACAGAGTTGGGAAGATGGTTCTACCATTTTGCAGTGGTGAACGCCACGAAGAATTAGCTCCTCTGTGAGGTGGAACCACCAGGCGGCAAGCGAAGTGAACGAGTTGGAGTGCATTTTAAAAATACACAGTGAAGGTAAGAGGGGGAAGGTCCAGAAATGGTTCTGTAGGTCAGAGTCAGTGACTTGTACTGAATGCAGCAGCTACAGGGACCCAATGGAGAGAAAGGAGTGGTGCAGTGACATGAGTTCTTGGGCTGGTTGAGTTCTTGGGCTGGTTGAGTTCTTGGGCTGGTTGAATACAAGTCGGGCTGCAGAGTTTTGAATTAGTTGTAGAGGTCTGATTGTGGAAGCCGGGATACCGGCAAGTAACACATTACAATAATCAAGCTCAATAATTTTTCTCCCAATAAACACATTTATGATCAAACCTGGTATTTTATTAGTGTGTAACTGTTCTATACAAGCAATAAAGCACTCACGTGTGTATCATTGTGAATATCATTGTGAACTCTACACATTGGCCCTAACACCACCTCATTCCTGTAGTTTATTTATAATAATCCATGCCCTCTCGTACCTTACTGATTTATTAAGACATTAGAACATAGGCCACTGTTGATGTACATAGATGTTCATAATAACACATATATAGTGTTATAATAAGGCTTATGTACACAAAATTACATAAGAATATAACATTATACATTATATATATAACATTATACATTATACATATATACATTAGAACATAAATTTGGAATTTTAGTGTTTTTAGATAATATTACATTTACATTTGGTCATTTAGCAGACTTTTTTTTTTTATCCAAAGCGAATTACAAGTCACAGGGTTAATAACAACATCCCTGGAGCAATGAGGGTTAAGGATCTTGCTCAATGACCCACATTGGTAACTTCAGTGGACCTGGGATTTGAACCCCCAACCTTCAGATTGATAGCCCAACGCCCTAACCAATGAGCTACTTTGCCCCTATTGTTATAATATAACTATATAACTTAATACAAGACGATTTCACCTTTACGGTCTTTTATTCGTGGGTTTTCAGTGCTAATGCTGCTGCAATTCAATGACTTCAAAGCAAAGCAGGTGAATTTAACGGCTGTATACTACCGCGTTACTAACTTTTTCCAGCCCCACCTGCCCCTGACACGCAGGAATTGGGGAGTAATAGAAGAAGTGGAGCTGATGGAGGGATTGTGTCGACAGAAGTGTGCAGCCATGTGTCTCTGCCGAGCTTAAACCAGCACATCGGAGGAAAGCAAGGTCAACAGGGTAGAGTAGTAAAACTGAGGGAATTCGGCGAGCGGGAGTAGAAATGTTCTCATTCATACTCAAGAGGCTGTGCTGAGTCTGTTTTCAGGCTCTCAATTCACTGACCTGACAAAACATATTACATTTGTATTGATGAAACAAGGACAGAGCTTCAGAGGTTAGGTGCAACAACAGAAAAGGAACGGTAGAAAGCCGCAAAGAAGTAATCATTTTATTAATGCTAAGAAAAATACTTAATACTCGAAACTTGAAATATTAAGTAACTATGTGAAAATGAATATCGCCGATAACTGTCAGCAACCGTAGCTACAGTAGGTATAAAAACTTTGCATCAAAGACATGATATTTATTCGTATATTGTGGGTTTATAGCTAAACACAGATTTAGCGTTACCACAGGGTGGCGTAGTGGTTAGCACCTACATATCTTAGAACTGATGAGCCAGGTTCGAATCCCAATCTGGGTGGAGTTCCCATGTTCTCCCCGTGTCCGTGTGGGTATCATCCGGGTTCTCTGGTTTCCTCCCACAGTCCAAAAATGGATTCATGGTAAACCTGATTGTAATTGCCCCTATATATACTGTATATATATACTGTATACTGTATACTGTATATATGATATATATATTCATTCATTCATTCATTATCTTCCGCTTTATCCTCTACTAGGGTCGCGTGGGGGTTCTCAATGCCCATCCAGGGGAGAACGTCTCAGGCGCTGGGCAGATACACCCAGGACAGGACGCCAATCTATCGCTGGGCACACACTCACTCACACAGACACACTCTATATGGGGCAATTTGGAGAACTCAATTGACTTGATCCATGTTTTTGGACTGTGGGAGGAAATGTAAATGTAAATTGAGTCCCGCATTTTTATTGAAAGTCAGACTGCAGTTTTGAAATGCAGTTTTTTCCTCCCACAGTCCAAAAACATGGATCAAGTCAATTGAGTTCTCCAAATTGCCCCATGTAGAGTGTGTTTGTGTGAGTGAGTGTGTGCCCAGCGATAGGTTGGCACCCTGTCCTGGGTGTATCTGCCCAGCGCCCGACACGTTCTCCCCTGTATGGGCATGGGGAACCCCCCGCGACCCTAATAGAGGATAAAGCGGAAGATAATGAATGAATGAATAATCTGGTCACCCTAGATACATCAGGCAATGCTATAAACCGTTCAGTTCCGGTCCTTAAATCTAATTGGCCGAGCCCTTTGTCCAGTCATGACATTAATTATTGATTCATTATTGACAGTAATGCGCACCTCTGAGTGCTTGACATTCAATCAATGCGTGATATACAGTACATTCAGTTCAATTATAATCACAGTGTGGAATGACTGTCTAATAACATTTACATTTAGTTCTTTAGCAGATGTTCTCATCCGAAGCTACTTAACTACAAATAAGAGAACAACACAAGTCAGTAATTAGGGAGGAACCAGTTACAGTGTAGTGCTATTGAACCTGATCATTATGTAATTTGGTTTCAATAACAAAATCAACTGTCATCAAATTCCCTCGCTACAATGAGCAATAATAAATGCATGAAACACTGCCAATGTTTTGCAGATGCTTTTACAAAGCGATACATCAACTATTTTAACCCTTGCATAGTTCCATCCATCCATTATCTTCCGCTTCATCCTCTACTATGGTCGGGGTGGGGGGGGGGGTTCCCCATGCCCATCCAGGGGAGAACGTTTCGGGCGCTGGGCTGATACACCCAGTACAGGATACACCCAATCTATCACTGGATACACACTCACTCACTCACACAGACACACTCTATATGGGGCAATTTGGAGAACTCAATTGACCTTGATCCATGTTTTTGGACTGTGGGAGGAAACCGGAGAACCCGGAGGAAACCCACGCGAAACTCCACCAGATTGGGATTCGAACCGGGAATCCCTAGCGCTGAAAGGAGAACATGTTAACCACTGATTTGCATTGTTTGTGTCGTTGGCGCGTAAGCGTTCCCGATTGGTTGACTTTTAAACAGCCCGCCTCTCCCCCAGATAACAGACAGCACAGCCGTCCAATGGCAGATTAGAAAACACAGATTTCAAAACTGCAGTCTGACTTTCGATAACAATGCGGGACAACGTCTCAAGCGGCCTCAAGGGGACGCCACATTGGCTTAGTGGTTAGCACATTCCGGTTTCTGGTTCGAATCCCAATCTGGGTGGAGTTTCCATGTTGAGTCAATTGGATTCTCCAAGTTGCCCCATATAGAGTGTGTGTGTGAGTGAGTATGTGCCCAGTGAAGGATTGGCACCCTGTCCTGGGTGTATCTGCCCAACGCCCGGAACGTTCTCCCCTGGATGGGCATGGGGAACCCCCCCACGACCCTAGTATAGGATTAAGCGGAAGATAATGGACGAATGGATGAATCATTATTGTGTATTAAAGGTTATTTTCTCAGTTTTTAAAGGTCAATATGTATTAGACAGACAGTTAGAGTTAACACTTTAAGTGTTGGATTTTTGGTTTGGGCGGCACAGTGACTTAGTGGTTAGCATGTTCTCCTCTAAGCGCTAGAGATTCTCGGTTCAAATCCTAATCTGGGTGAAGTTTGCATGTTTTCTCCACATGGATTTCCTCCCACAGTCCAAAAACATGGATCAAGGTCAAGTGAATGCTCCAAATTGCCCCATATAGAGTGTGTTTGACCCTAATATAGGATAAAGCAGAAGATAATGAATGGATGGATGGATGTATTGTTGGGAATCCACCACTTCTTTCCCGTCACGCTTCCGTTTGAGTGATGTATTGTTGTTTGCATTTCTTTCCATTGATGTCCCTATATAAACATTACGTCTATGTGTTTTTATTTAGACCCCAGCTATATTTTCATATTGTGTGTCAATCAAAAAAGTGGTGCTGAAACGCAGACATAACGGATTTGTACCTTTCTTAGAAACTCTGTAATCAGACTGAGATTACAGAAAGTAGTGGCTGCTGGTAAGAGACGTAGAGGGACATTACCCTTTAAAGCGCTGGAGCAATCTCTCAAGGCCGTGGAAAATATATTTAGCCGGGTGAATAGCGGGGGGAAAATATTTCGCCGGCAAACTTCAGCCAGTTCCATCAACATGTTATAAAGTGAGCGTGAATGTGGTCATCATGAGTCTGTCCTCAGAAAACCTGGCAACCTGTTCAGGATGTTGCCCTTAAACCTTATTAACCATAAGATAATATAAATTATATATTAAATAACAAATTAATGATTATTCTCGGCCGGCACAGTGGCTCTCGGGTTCGAATCCCAATCTGGGTGGAGTTTCCATGCTCTCCCCATGTCCGCGTGGGTTTCCTCCGGGTTCTCCGGTTTCCTCCCACAATCCAAAAACATGGATCAAGTCAATTGAATGCTCCAAAATGCCCCATATAGAGTGTATCTGTGTGAGTGAGTATGTACCCAGTGATAGATTGGCACCCTGTCCTGGGTGTATCTGCCCAGCGCCCGAGACGTTCTCCACTGGATGGGCATGGGGAACCCCCCCGTGACCCTAGTAGAGGATAAAGTTGAAGATAATGGATAGATGAATCGCTCCCATGACTCCAATGCAAGGGATTCCCAGTACAAATCCCAATCTGGTAGTTTCCATGTTCTTCTCCGGTTTCCTCCCACAGTCCAAAAACATGGATTAAGATCAATTGAATGCTCCAAATTGCCCCATATAGAGTGTGTCTGTGTGTGTGAGTGTGTGCCCAGCGATAGATTGGTGCCCTGTCCTGGGTGTATCTGCCCAGCACCCGAAACGTTCTCCCCTGGATGGGCATGTGGAACCCCCCTACGACCCTAGTAGAGGGGAGAATATTTCGGACAGGACGCCTGACTGTGGCGTTGATTATTTAATGTGTAATCCATATACATTTCAGATTTTATATATCTTGTTTGGTTAGTTGTGATGGATTCATCCATACATCCGTTATCTTCACGGTGGGGGGGGGGTTCCCCATGTTCTCCCCAGAGAAGAACGTTTCGGATGCCTGGCAGATACACCCAGGACAGGACACCAATCTATCACTGGACACATACTCACTCACACATACACACTCTATATGGGGCAATTTGGAGAATTCAATTGACTTGATCCATATTGTTGGACTCTGGGAGGAAACCGGAGAACCCGGAGGAAACCCACGCGGACACGGGGAGAACATGGAAACTCCACCCAGATGGGGATTCGAACTGGGAATCCCTAGCGCTGAGAGGAGAACGTGCTGACCACTAAGCCACCGTGCCGCCTCATCTCTAGCCATTAATATAAAAAATATTTAGGATTTCAGTACGGGGGGAGCACAGTGTTGGAGTTTGAGGTCCTTATATAATTAACTAGTCGTAATTCTCTCAGCCACCGATGCTTAAATAGGGCTCTTTTTTTTACGGATGCTATAATCTTGCTATGTTTACATTTCCTCATCTTCTTTATGTAATTCATTGTCAGTTCCTTTAAACCTGTAATTTACTTCCTTTTCCTGTGACAGTAAATCCAGTGAAGAAGGATGAAGGCTCACAGACACTTTCCTTTGACATCCATAAAGCCAGCTACTGAGTCTTGTCAAACTGCCACCCACATTGCATCATCAAGCCGCTTATCGTGCTTGGAGGAATGACAGTTAGTTTTTGCAATGAATCCACTAGAATGACACTCATCCTATTTCTCGTTGGAAGTGTTCACAGTGCAGGGTTATGAATTTTGTTTTTAATATTCAGCTCTTGGATTGGGTAGACCCCCAACATTTTTCCTTATTATGTGTTTGAACATGAAAAACCATGAGGTTTTTATAATAAGTTATAGAAATAATATTGAAACTGGTTATACATATATGCATATATACATTTTCATCTAGAATTATCTTTCGAAATAAAAATAAATCTCATCTCAATATCTTCCACTTATTCCTGTAATTCTATTTTATTGGTTATATTATTCAATTCATCTTTTCTTTTACTCTTTTTATGTATTTTTATATTATTGCTCTGATTTATTGATATATTATATTTTTCTTTATTTCAATGCACTATATTAATTATTGTAAATATTCATTCATTCATTATCCTCCGCTTTTTCCTCTATTAGGGTGGTGGGGGGGTTCCCCATGCCCATCCAGGGGAGAACGTTTCGGGCGCTGGGCAGATACACCCAGGACAGGGCGCCAATCTATCCCTGGGCACACACTCACTCACACATACACACTCTATATGGGGCAATTTTTGGAGAACTCAATTGACTTGATCCATGTTTTTGGACTGTGGGAGGAAACCGGAGAACCCGGAGGAAACCCACCCGGTCACGGGGAGAACATGGAAACTCCACCCAGATTGGGATTCGAACCGGGAATGCTAAGTACTATGCCACCGTGCTGCCTACGTCGCATCTTATTATCTTTTATTTATTCCTCTAGTCCTTATTTTTATTGTTTATATTATTCAATTCATCTTTTCTTTGAATCTTTTTATACAGTATATATTTATTTTATTGCTCTGATTTCTTGATTTCATTTATGTTTTTCGTTATTTTAATTATTTTAAACGACTTATTATTTTTATAACTCTGTACAGCACTTGGCGGCATGGTGGCTTAGTGGAAGTGGAAGATAATGGATGGATGTAAAGCACTTTGGAGAGGTGGGGGGGGGCTGTTTCACAATGCCCATTCAAGAGGGAATGTTTTGGGTTCTTTGCAGATACCCTTAAAACATGGTGCCAATCCATCACTGGACACACACACACTATATAACAGCAATTTAGAGCAGCCAATTAACCTTGAATCCATGGAAGGAAACCGGAGAACCCGGAGGAACCCCACAAAGACACAAGAAGAACATGGAAACTCCACCCAAATTGGGATTCGAACCTTGATCCCCAGTGTTGATAGACGGGTAGGCTAACCACAACATAACCGTGTACCAAACCATTATCTAAAACTCAAATATGAATACATTTTTAACATTTTAATTCAAACCCCCCACCCCCACCACCCCCCACCCCACAAACTATAGCATTAATTAAAAGATAAGGAATGGATGGATGGAACACGCTGGCATATTTTAAAAAGTAAATGTGAATGATTTAATTGTCCTGATGATGGTTCTAAACTTTCTTGAATCGGTTCGCAGGCTTCAGATGAGAATCACAGACCTTTAAGGTTTCAGCGGCTGAGGAAAGTGCTGTTCGAGTTTGTATTGCTCTCCTCTATATATTCCATTGTGATGCGGTATCCCATTTGTTACTGTCCACTGGACTAGCATTCAGAGTGGACCATTAAATATGGTATTGGTCGTGTGCTTTGCATCACTGGATCCAGTAAGCTATCCTTTCATCGATCCAACATGATGAAATGACCTTGGAGGTTGGCAGAAGTGTTTGTTGATTGGCTGCTTGGCTCAGAGAATCGGTGCAGAAGATGAGAAACTATAGTGCACAGAGGCAATCAACAGTCACGCCAAAGTAGAACCCCTTTTGAAGTGGGTGGTCTGAAGATCTTGTTTCAAATTCAACACACCAGTTTAAAACCATTCTCATTTGTTCTAGCGGAGCATTTCACGAGCAGGACTAGCAAAAACGCCTTTACCATTTAATGTGACAGGCACTGATGAGTTATTTATATAGGACTTTTTCATCCATCCATCCATTATCTTCTGCTTTATCCTCTATTAGGGTCGTGGGGAGGGGGGTTACCCATGCCCATCCAGGGGAGAACATCTCGGGCGTTGGGCAGAGGTGCCAATATATCGCTGGGCACACACTCACTCACACAGACACACTCTATATGGGGCAATTTGGAGCATTCAATTGACCTTGAGCCATGTTTTTGGACTGTGGGAGGAAACCGGAGAACCTGGAGGAAACCCACACGGACACTCCACCCAGATTGGGATCCGAACCGGGAATCCCTAGCGCTGAGAGAAGAACATGCTAACCACTAAGCCACCATGCCATCCAAACTTTATAATCCATCCATCCATCCATCATCTTCCGCTTTATCCTCTACTAGGGTCGTGGGGGGACGGGGGTTCCCCATGTCCATCCAGGGGAGAACGTCTCGGGCGCTGGGCAGATAGACCCAGGACAGGACGCCAATCTATCACTGGACACACACTCACTCACACAGACACACACTATATGGGGCAATTTGGAGAACTCAATGGACTTGATCCATGTTTTTGGACTGTGGGAGGAAACTGGAGAACCCAGAGAAAACCCACGTGGACACGAGGAGAACCTGGAAACTCCACCAGATTGGGTTCCGAACCGGGAATCCCTAGCACTGAGAGGAGAACATGCTAACCACTAAGCCACCGTGCCACCCAATATTTATATTCCATCCAACCATCCATTATCTTCTGCTTTATCCTAGGGTTGCGGGAGGGGGGGGGTTCCCCATGCCCATCTAAGGGAGAACATTTCAGGTGCTGGGCAGATACACCCAGGACAGGGTGCCAATCTATCACTGGACACACACTCACTCACACAAACACACTCTATATGGGGCAATTTGGAGAACTCAATCGACTTGATCCATGTTTTTGGACTGTGGGAGGAAACCGGTGAACCCGGAGAAAACCCACGCGGACACGGGGAGAACATAGAAACTCCACCCAGATTGGGATCCGAACCGGGAATCCCTAGTGCTGAGAGGAGAACATGCCACCTGATATTTATAATCATTATTTAATGATTGGTAAATGAGTTTGAGGTTCTGGTCTGTTCTCACACATCAGCGTTGTGACTCTCTAAACTAAAAAGCACTCTCTTGTCCCGCAGGACTTTTCTGCTTGTTCTGCATGCAGTTGTTTCTCTTGTGGAAATGTTCTGTCAGAACTGATTAGGACGGCGATCTTCACGTCTCCTGTTGTTGTTCTCAGTGTACTAAAGCTTATAAGGTTGCTTTTCGCCTGTAGTTAGGTTTTCGGGGTGTTTCTCCGCGAGAACTCGTTCATTTATCTGATGTTCAGCCTGAAGCAGGCCGCTATTCGGCGCCTCCAGCTGATTGATTGCACCTCCTGTCAACTCCTAACTTCATCAGCTGCTTTATGCCCCGACATAAATAACTTCCCAAGGTGCGGAATGCGTGCTCCGGTGATCTTACGGGCCTATGTTTTTGTATTCTTGGGACTTCAGCAAACCCTGTGTTATCTCAGCTGAAGAGCCTGACAATGATGCGAGGAAAGCATCTTCTTTATCCTCTCTTCTTTGTTTACCGAAGATGCTTTCAGACAGAAATAATTCCTTTATCCTCCCGTAAGCCCGTTTGGAGGCGAATGAATATTTTACAGAGCTTTTCCCAAAAGGCTGTTTTGAGAAATGATGGCCGTTCAAATTATACCTAAATCCAGCCATCCATTATCTTCTGCTTTATCCTATATTAGGGTCGCGGGGGGTTGTCCATGTTCATCCAGGGGAGAACATTTCGGGCGCTGGGCAGATACACCCAGGACAGGACGCCAATCTATCATTGGGCACATACTCAGTCACACAGACACACTCTATATGGGGCAACTTGGAGAATTCAATTGACCTTGATCCATGTTTTTGGACTGTGGGAGGAAACCGGAGAAACCGGGGGAAACCCATGTGGACATGGGGAGAACATGGAAACTCCACCCAAGATTGGGATTCGAACCAGGAATCCCTAGTGCTGAGAGGAGAACATGCCAACCACTAAGCCACCATGCCACCCCAAACCTAAATCCATCCATCAATTATCTTCAGCTTTATCCTCTATTAGGGTCGAGGGGGAGGGGGGTTCCCCATGCCCATCCAGGGGAGAACGTTTTGGGCGCTGGGCAAACACACCCAGGACAGGACGCCAATCTATCGCTGGGCACACCCTCACTCACACAAACACTCTCTATATGGGGCAATTTGGAGAACTCAAATACTTATGTATGTAAAATGTAAAAATATACGTTAGCTTCTTTATATATGTTCAAGATTTCATCCATCCATCCTTTTTCATCCATCCATCCATTATCTTCTGCTTTATCCTTTATTAGGGTCGGGGGGGGGGGTTCCCCATGCCCATCCAGGGGAGAACATCTCGGGCGTTGGGCAGGACACCAATCTATCACTGGACACATACTTACTCACACATACACACTCTATATGGGGCAATTTGGAGCATTCAATTGACTTTGAGATATGTTTTTGGAATGTGGGAGGAAAACAGAGAACCCGGAGGAAACCCACATGGACACGGGGAGAACATGGAAACTCCACCCAGATTGGGATCCAAACCGGGAATCCCTAGTGCTGAGAGGAGAACATGCTAACCACTAAGCCATCGTGCTGCCCAAACTTTATAATACATCCATCCATCCATCCATTATCATCCGCTTTATCCTCTACTAGGGTCATGGGGGGGGTTCCCTATGTCCATACAGGGGAGAATGTTTCGGGCGCTGGGCAGATAGACCTAGGACAAGACGCCAATCTATCACTGGACACACACTCACTCACACAGACACACACTATATGGGGCAATTTGGAGAACTCAATTGACTTGATCCATGTTTTTGGACTGTGGGAGGAAACCGGAGAACCCGGAGGAAACCCACGCAGACACGAGGAGAACCTGGAAACTCCACCCAGATTGGGATCCGATTGGGATCTCCCGCTTTATCCTCTACTAGGATCGCGGGGGGTTCCCCATGCCCATCCCGGGGAGAACGTCTCGGGACAGGATGCCAATCTATCGCTGGGCACACCCTCACTCACTCACACACTTTATATGGGGCAATTTGGAGAACTCAATTGACCTTGATTCATAGTTTTGGATAGTGGGAGGAAACCAGAGAACCCAGAGGAAAACCACACTGACACGAGAACATGGAAACTCCACCCAGATTGGGATTCAAACCAGGAATCCCTAGTGCTGAGAGGAGAACGTGCTAACCACTAAGCCACCATGCCGCCCCTCAACCCAAATCTGTTTACAAAAAAAATGTGTATTTGATGACCACCCCCCTCCTTCCCACCACCAATCCCATCCAACGCACTGGGTAAAATTGTCTGTATTAAATAAATGTCTACCTTGTTAACTTTACTCCAGTACAGTCTATTGATTGCTGTTGATTTTCCCTCCATGCCGCGGTGGCTCACAGCGGTGTGTGCGCACAAGAAACTGGATGTGATGGTTTTGCCATTAATCACAGATTACATTTTGAAAATGGTGTCTCTCAAAATTGCCTCATCTGTTATCTTCTCAAATGACCTGCTAGCTGCGACTCACTGAGAGAACCTCTTTAGGAACGTTTTACATTCTAATAAAAAAGCTATTTAAGCCGCGAATTTGGCGTTTAATATTAAAACTGAAATTAAAATGAAAGAAACGGTTTATTAACTGATTCGGGTTCTAATTCAAACCGAGGCCATTGAGAAGATGGAAATAAGAATTATAATCGCGGGAACCCAGATTGTTATTAATACTTTCATGAACATCAATAGATTTGTGTTACTCATGTGTTGCATATGTTTCATTTTCCATATGATACCCATCTTCCTTGGGTCGGGGGGTTCCCCATGACCATCCAGGGGAGAACGTTTCGGGTGCTGGGTAGATACACCCAGGAAAGGGTGCCAATCTATCACTGGACACACACTCACTCACACAGACACACTCTATATGGGGCAATTTGGAGAATTCAATTGACCTTGATCCATGTTTTTGGACTGCGGGAGGAATCTGGAGAACCCGGAGGAAACCCACACGGACACGGGGAGAACATGGAAACTCCACCCAGATTGGGATTCGAACCGGAAATCCCTAGCGATGAGAGGAGAACATGTCACCCGATATTTATAATCATTATTTAATGATTGATAAATGAGTCCATCCATCCATTATCTTCCGCTTTATCCTCTATTAGGGTCGTGGGGGGGGTTCCCGATGCCCATCCAGGGGAGAACGTTTCAGGCGCTGGGCAGATACACCCAGGACAGGGCGCCAATCTATCACTGCACACACACACAATCACACAAACACACTCTATATGGGGCATTCATTCATTCATTCATTCATTATCTCCCGCTTTATCCTCTATTAGGGTCGTGGGGGGGGGGTTCCCGATGCCCATCAAGGGGAGAACGTTTCGGGCGCTGGGCAGATACACCCAGGACAGGGTGCCAATCTATCACTGGGGACACACTCACTCAGACAGACACCCTCTATATGGGGCAATTTGGAGAATTCAATTGACTTGCTCCATGTTTTTGGACTGTGGGAGGAAACCGGAGAACCCGGAGGAAACCCACGTGGACACGGGGAGACCATGGAAACTCCACCCAGATTGGGATTCGAACCGGGAATCCCCAGCGCTGAGAGGAGAACGTGCTAACCACTAAACCACCGTGCCACCCTCTATATGATATCAGAACAGTGTATTGACTTGAACCCATTACTGTTCTGATATTGATATACTGAGTAACCGAGCTCTCTGCGAGCTTGTTATGCAAAAAGCTTGATTGTAGGGTGATTTAAGCTGTTACAGCTCAAAATACATCCGTGGATCAGATGTGCAAAATCCGATCCAAAATTGATCCAGCTTTTCAGAACAAAATGAGTTCTGATGAGAATAGATTTCAGTGTAATGCATCTGCAACCTACATCTAATGCTGGACATCCAAAGGGATATAAACAGGATACATAAAATATTAAGGTATATATATATTCATTCATTCATTATCTTCCGCTTTATCCTATATTGGGGTCGCAGGGGGGGTTCCCCATGCCCATCCAGGGGAGAACGTTTCGGGGGCTGGGTAGATAGACCCAGGACAGGATGCCAATCTATCGCTGTACACACACTCACTCACACAGACACACTCTATGTGGGGCAATTTGGAGAACTCAATTGACTTGATCCATGTTTTTGGACTGATCCATGTTTTTGTTTAGGAAACCGGAGGACCCGGAGGAAACCCACGCGGACACGGGAAGAACATGGAAACTCCACCCAGATGGGGATTCGAACCGGGAATCCCTAGAGCTGAGAGGAGAACATGCTGACCACTAAGCCACCGTGCCACCCTCTATATATATATATATATATATATATATATATATATCAACACCACAATAGTGATTATAAATTATCTTATATATTGCGATAAAAAACCCTACAATTAATTAATTGTAACAGCGCTTCAACATCGTCATGACGACATCCATAAGAAAAATACGTGCCCGTATCCTAGGGATTCCCGGTGTCCGCATGGATTTCCTCCGGGTTCTCCGGTTTCCTCCCACAGTCCAAAAACATGGATCAAGCTCAATAGAATTCTCCAAATTGCCCCATATAGAGTGTGTTTGTGTGAGTGAGTGTGTGCCCAGTGATGGATTGACACCCTGTCCTGGGTGTATCTGCCCAGCACCCAAAACGTTCTCCCCTGGGTGGAGTTTCCAAATTCTCCCCATGTCCGCGTAGGTTTCCTCCGGGTTCTCCGGTTTCCTCCCACAGTCCAAAAACATGGATCAAGCTCAATAGAATTCTCCAAATTGCCCCATATAGAGTGTGTTTGTGTGAGTGAGTGTGTGTCCAGTGATAGATTGATGCCCTGTCCTGGGTGTATCTGCCCAGCGCCCGAAATGTTCTCCACATGGGTAGATAATGGATGGATGGACAGATGAATCCATCACAACTAACCAAAAATGAACAAGATATATAAAATCTGAAATGTATATGGATTACACATTAAACAATCAACGCCACAGTCAGGATCAGACCGTCAGTCATTTTGGTAATTAATCCCAATAAAAAATGTTACAATTAATTCATTGCAAGAGCGCTTCAACGTCGTCATGACGATTTGACCCATATTAGACTCGTTCTCAGTATCACATCATATGTAGAGTAGCCTAATGAATCCCGACATGCATCACTAATCCAATCAGTCAAATGTTATCAGTACATTCATCTATGAAACCCCTGATGAATCTGCTGATGCTGAGAGGAAAGCCAGTTTCATGTTTATGTAGATTTGTCAAACCAGTAATCCCCTCGCGCTGTCGCAATCATAAAGAGTATGCAATCACTGATGGCACCATTATTAGAAGATCAACATGACAACCTAAATGTAACTGAGTATATGAAAAAGCACTTTGCATGTAAAAGGAACAATAACACAATGCAGGCTATGACTAAATTATATTCATTCATTCATTATCTCCCGCTTTATCCTCTATTAGGGTCGCGGTGGGGTTCCCCATGCCCCTCCAGGGGAGAACGTCGGGCGCTGGGCAGATAGACCCAGGACAGGGCGCCAATCCATCGCTGGGCCTAAATTATATTGTTATGTTAAAATAAAAACAGCAAACCAATTAATGCTAGAATTTAAGGACAAGAAACCTTTTTATTGTCCAAATGGTATGTATTCAAGGGCGACACGGTGGCTTAGTGGTTAGCAGGACCGCCTCTCAGCACTAGGGTTCGGATCCCAATCTGGGTGGAGTTTCCATGTTCTCCCACAGTCCAAAAACATGGATAAAGTTCAATTGAATTCTTTAAATTGCCCCATATAGAGTGTGTTTGTGTGAGTGAATGTGTGCCCAGCGATGGATTGGCGTCCTGGTTCTCCGGTTTCCTCCCACAGTCCAAAAACAAGGATCAAGGTCAATTGAATTCTTAAAATTGCCCCATATAGAGTGTGTTTGTGTGAGTGAATGTGTGCCCAGCAATAGATTGGCGTCCTGGTTCTCCGGTTTCCTCCCACAGTCCAAAAACATGGATCAAGGTCAATTAAATTCTTCAAATTGCCCCATATAGAGTGTGTTTGTGTGAGTGAGTGTGTGCCCAGCGATGGATTGGCGTCCTGTTCAGTGGGGTAATCAATCTACACAATTCTTTGTGAGATTTAAAGACTTTTATAAAGGATGTATATGTAAAGTGGGCGGCACGGGGGCTTAGTGGTTAGCATGTTCTCCTCTCAGCACTGGGGATTCAGGTTCGAATCCCAATCTGGGTGGAGTTTCCATGTTCTCCCCGTGTCCGCGTGGGTTTCCTCCGTGTTCTCCGGTTTCCTCCCACAGTCCAAAAACATGGATCAAGTCAATTGAATTCTCAAAAATTTCCCCATATAGAGTGTGTCTGTGTGAGTGAGTGTGTGCGCAGTGATGGATTGGGTCTAGACCCAATCCTGGGTCTATCTGCCCACCACCCGGGACGTTCCCTGGATGGGCATGGGGAACCCCACCGTGACCCTAATGGGGGATAAAGAATGAACGGGAGCGGGAGATAATGAATGAATGAATGAATGATAACTTTAAGCCATAATTTCGTTCTTATCTCATGTACCACATGTGATATTAATGATAATAAAATTTTCTTGAATCTTGAATATTACCTTTTAATAAATACCCCACCCTAACAGCCATTCTAGCATTGTGACCGGTAACCAAATCAACCTGAAGTTTAACTCACCAGTGTCGAGCTTGGTTCCTTTAGCGCAGGCCACTATAGCACCCATGCTGGGTTGGGAGGTCATGCCCGCCATGGAGTCGACTGCCACATCCACAATATCAGCCCCAGCTTCTGCACACGCCAACATCGCTGCTACACCCGCTCCGGCTGTATCGTGAGTGTGTATATGGATGGGTACGTCTGGAAATCGATCTCTTAGAGCCGTAATCAGCAAATGACTTGCCTTGGGTTTCAACAGACCAGCCATATCCTAGAGATAGAGTTGCAACATTACAACACAGTCGTTTTCAAGACATAATGTGAGGAACATCAGTATGCACAGAACGGCCTGAAGAGGTGCTCTGGAGTGCTGCAAATTTATCTCCGTCTTGTCATCTGTAGAGTATAATCCATCCATCCATTATCTTCCACTTTATCCTCTTCTAGGGTCGCGGTGGGGTTCCCCATGCCCATCCAGGGGAGAACGTTTCGGGCGATGGGCAGATACACCCAGGACAGGGCGCCAATCTATCACTGGTTACACTCACTCACACAGACACACTCTATATGGGGCAATTTGGAGAACTCAATTGACTTGATCCATGTTTTTGGACTGTGGGAGGAAACCGGAGGACTCCGAGAAAACCCACGTGGACACGGGGAGAACATGGAAACTCCACCCAGATGGGGATTCGAACCAGGAATCCCTAGCGCTGAGAGGAGAACGTGCTAACCACTAAGCCACCGTGCCGCCGTAGAGTATAATGTAATTCATTTTTTAAATGTAATTCATTCATTCATTATCTTCCCGCTTTATCCTATATTAGGGTCACGGGGGGGTTCCCCATGCCCATCCAGGGGAGAACGTTTCGGGCGCTGGGCAGATACACCCAGGACAGGGCGCCAATCTATCACTGGTTACACTCACTCACACAGACACACTCTATATGGGGCAATTTGGAGAACTCAATTGACTTGATCCATGTTTTTGGACTGTGGGAGGAAACCGGAGAACGCGGAGGAAACCCACGCGGACACGGGGAGAACATGGAAACTCCACCCAGATGGGGATTCGAACCAGGAATCCCTAGCGCTGAGAGGAGAACGTGCTAACCACTAAGCCGCCGTGCCGCCGTAGAGTATAATGTTTATCTAAAGTATAATAAGTCATTTGGCATCTTTATGGACCAAAATATGCTGTTAAAACGAGTCTGTAGCAGATGTTTTAGGACAGATGTTGAGGAATTCAGTAATTAAAGGCGCTCATATATTATGAATGAACATAATTCATTATCGCGGGTGGTTTAGTGGTTAGCACGTTCGCCTCTCAGCGCTGGGGATCCAAACCTGGAACCCCAGCCCCACATGGATTCAAGTTGGATTCCACATTCCAACATGGATTCAGGATGCCAAAAATTGCCCCATATAGAGTGTGTGTGTGTGAGTGAGTGTGTGTCCAGTGATAGATTGGCGTCCTGTCCTGGGTGTAACTGCCCAGCGCCTGAAACGTTCTCCCCTGGATGGGCATGGGGAACCCCCCCATGACCCTAGTATAGTATTAAGCGGAAGGTAATGGACAAATGGATAATGCATTATTGTGTATTAAAGGTTATTTTCCCAGTTTTTAAAGGTCAATATGTATTAGACAAACAGTTAGAGTTAACACTTTAAGTGTTGGATTTTTGGTTTGGGATGGATTTCCTTCCACAGACCAAAAACATGGATTAAGGTCAAGTGAATGCTCCAAATTGCCCCATATAGAGTGTGTTTGTGTGAGAGAGTGTGTGACCAGTGTTAGATTGGTGTCCTGTCCTGGGTGCATTTGCCCAGCGCCCAAAACATTCTCCCCTGGATGGGCATGAGGAACCCCCCCCCCCCGCGCGACAATATTATAGGATTAAGCGGAAGATGGATGGATGGATGGATGAACCATTATTGTGTATTAAAGGTTATTTTCTCAGTTTTTAAAAGTCAATATGTATTAGACAGCGAGTTAACAATCTAAGTGTTGGATTTTTGGTTTGGGCGGCACGGTGGCTTAGTGGTTAGCATGTTCTCCTCTCAGCGCTAGAGATTCCTGGTTCGAATCCTAATCTGGGTTGAGTTTCCATGTTCTCCCCGTGTCCGTGTGGGTTTCCTCCAGGTTCTCCGGTTTCCTCCCACAGTCCAAAAATATGGATCAAGGTCAAGTGAATGCTCCAAATTGCCCCATATAGAGTGTGTTTGTGTGAGGGAGTGTGTGCCCAGCGATAGATTGGTGTCCTGTCCTGGGTGTATCTGCCCAGCGCCCAAAACGTTCTCCCCTGGATGGGCATGGGGAACCCCCCCGTGACCCTAGTAGAGGATAAAGCAGAAGATAATGGATGGATGGATAATTTGAAGCATGTTCTCCTCTCAGTGAATGGATGGATTTGTGTTTTTTCTTTTGAAACATCAGGTGGCTGGCTTGGTGTGTGTGTGTGTGTGTGTGTGTGTGTGTGTGTGTGTGTGTGTGTGTGTGTGTGTGTGTGTGTGTGTGTGTGTGTGTGTGTGTGTGTTATACCCTGAGGAAAGGAACGGCGCCAGGACACTCTGTAAACAGAAAGCAAGCTGACAGAAACCAGTGTGACACTCAAGGTGAGGTTCTCGGTTCTGTCATTCATGTGCTGCCCAAATACACCACCTCATAAAAACAATATTCTCTAACGGCGGTGGAATGGTTCAGTAAGGTGATCCAATCCAAAACGTTCTCCCCTGGATGGGCATGGCGAAACCCCCCTCCCCCCGCGACCCTAATAGAGAATAAAGCGAAGGATAATGGATTGATAATATGTAGCAGGGACAGGAACATGTTCTCCTCTCAGTGCAAGGGATTCCTGGTTCGAATTCCAATCTGGGTGGAGAACCATGTTCTCCCCGTGTCCTCTGGTTTCCTCCCACAGTCCAAAAACATGGATCAAGTCAATTAAATTCTCCAAATTGCCCCATATAGAGTGTGTTTGTGTGAGTGAGTGTGTGCCCAGTGATAGATTGGCGCCCTGTCCTGTCCGAGACGTTCTCCCCTGGATGGGCATGGGGAACCCCCTCACGACCCTAATAGAGGATAAAGCTGAAGATAATGGATGGATGGATAATATGAAGCGGAGTCAGGAGCATGTTCTCCTCTCAGTTCTGGGGATTCAGGTTCGAATCCCAACCTGGGTGGAGTTTCCATGTTCTCCCCGTGTCCGCGTGGGTTTCCTCCCACAGTCCAAAAACATGGATCAAGTCAATTGAATTCTCCAAATTGCCCCATATAGAGTGTGTCTGTGTGAGTGAGTGTGCCCAGTGATAGATTGGCGTCCTGTCCTGGGTGTATCTGCCCAGCGCCCGAAATGTTCTCCCCCCTGGATGGTCATGGGGAACCCCCTCACGACCCTAATAGAGGATAAAGCTGAAGATAATGGATGGATGGATAATATGAACCGGAGTCAGGAGCATGTTCTCCTCTCAGTTCTGGGGATTCAGGTTCAAATCCCAACCTGGGTGAAGTTTCCATGTACTCCCCGTGTCCGCGTGGGTTTCCTCCGGGTTCTCCGGTTTCCTCCCACAGTCCAAAAACATGGATCAAGTCAATTGAATTCTCCAAATTGCCCCATATAGAGTGTGTGTGTGGTATATGTAAAGTATGCAGTTCTGTAGGAACTTGCTCTACCTTTATTGACAGAATGTGCGTCCCTGCCTTGACAAGCTCCTCCGCCAGCTGCAAATAGTACTCTAGAGAGTATTTCTGTCTCATGGGATCAGAGACATCTCCCGTGTAAGAGATGGCTGCTTCCACCACACCTCCAGCCGAGCCAGCCGCCTCCATCCCCAGCAGCATATTGGGCAAGTAGTTCAGAGAGTCGAAGACACGGAAGATGTCCATTCCGTTCTCCTTCGCAACCTCACAGAACCTGGAAAGAAAGGGAGGACGGCGGGAAATGAGACTGGAAGCAAGAGAAGGAAGACAAGCACATGGCGCTGTAACAGAACCGTGGAGGCGTTCTATTGCATCAGATATTTTATATGACTTGGTCCAAATGGGAAATAAAGTAAGACATCGTTGCATTGCATGGGATGTTGTTGCTATCAGTTGACATTATTATAAGTTCTTTACCAGAAACATCTCCGACATAAAAGGGAAATTAAAAACAATAGGTCATGTGGTAAAATTCTTTATATATGTTCAAGATTTCATCCATCCATTATCTTCCGCTTTATCCTCTATTAGGGTCATGGGGGGGTTCCCCATGCCCATCCAGGGGAGAACGTTTTGGGCGCTGAGCAGATACACCCAGGACAGGGCACCAATCCATCACTGGTTACACTCACTCACACAGACATACTCTATATGGGGCAATTTGGAGAATTCACTTGCCCCATATAGAGTGTGTCTGTGTGAGTGAGTGTGTACAGCTATAGATTGGCGTCCTGTCCTGGGTGTATCTGCTCAGCGCCCAAAACGTTCTCCTCTGGATGGGCATGGGGAACCCCACATAAACCCACGTGGACATGGGGAGAACATGGAAACTCCACCCAGGGGAGAACGTTTCGGACGCTGAGCAGATACAGCCAGGACAGGACGCCAATCTATCACTGGTTACACTCACTCACACAGACATACTCTATATGGGGCAATTTGGAGAATTCACTTGACCTTGATCCATGTTTTTGGACTGTGGGAAGAAACCGGAGAACCCTGAGTAAACCCACGTGGACACGGGGAGAACATGGAAACTCCACCCAGGGGAGAACGTTTCGGGCGCTGGGCAGATACACCAACAACTATCATTGGACACACATTCACTCACACATACACACTCTATATGGGGCAATTTGGAGAATTCACTTGACCTTGATCCATGTTTTTTGGACTGTGGGGGGGAAACCGGAGAACCCTGAGTAAACCCACGTGGACATGGGGAGAACATGGAAACTCCACCCAGATGGGGATTCGAACCAGGAATCCATAGTGCTGAGAGGAGAACATGCTAACTACTAAGCCACCGCGCCGCCCAATCAAGATTTCATAAAAACGAAAAAAAAAAAAATCTAAACTATATTAATTATTAATTAAACTAATTAATCAATTATTAATTAAACTAACTAATCAATTATTAATTAAACTAGATTAATTATTCTTAAAATAAGAAAGGTTTTAAAAAACTAGACTATTTATCTCTATTTATTGAAAATGATGTCCGGTCTTGGGGCGGCATGGTGGCTTGGTGGTTAGCATGTTCTCCTCTCAGCACTAGGGATTCCCGATTCGAATCCCAATCTGGGTGGAGTTTCCATGTTCTCCCCGTGTCCGTGTGGGTTTCCTCCGGGTTCTCCGGTTTCCTCCCACAGTCCAAAAACATGAATCAAGATCAATTGAGTTCTCCAAATTGCCCCATATAGAGTGTGTGTGTGAGTGAGTGTGTGCCCAGCGATAGATTGGCGCCCTGTCCTGGGTGTATCTGCCCAGCGCCCGAAACGTTCTTCGCACCCCCCCACCCCCCGAGTGACCCTAATAGAGGACAAAGCAGAAGATAATGGATGGATTAATATATACCATAAATAACTGTTCTTAGGCTTTTAAGGCTTTTCTAAAGACTTTTCATCAAAGGCTTCATCAAGATTGCTATTATTGTACTTTGATTTATGTGTGTGTGTGTGTGTGTGTGTGTGTGTGTGTGTTTATACTTAAACACTGCATTATCGGGGTAGTTGGTGTATCCCACTGCATTAGCTCCTCTTAGGAGCATCTGGAAAGGCACATTGGGGATTAAAGCTCTCAGCTCCTGCAGCCTGCGCCATGGACACTCCCACAGGAAACGCATAGCCACATCAAATGTAGCCCCTGGAGAGAGACGGACATAGAGAACGGTTCTGTGAAATGTATTATAATTAATTATTCGGTTCCTGCACTGTCTGTCTAATGTTAAACAGAGGTCAAAGGAAACGTGTATATCAAACATCAACTTATATAAAAAAAAACAATCCTGAATATTTCTTTATTAAGTTAAACTATTTAAATACTTTCTATAACAGAAATATACTATTTTATCTAATATTTAAATAAGCTATTATATATATATATATATATATATATATATATATATATATTATTTTTTTTTTTTTTTTTTTTTTTTTTTATTTTATTTATTTTTTTTTTTATTATTATATGTAGCGACATGGTGGCTTAGTGGTTCGATTATTCTCCTCACAGCGCTAGGGATTCCCTGTTCTGGGTGAAGTTTCCATGTTCTCCCAGTGTCCGCATGGGTATCCTCCGGGTTCTCGGGTTTCCTCCCACAGTCCAAAAACATGGATCGAGTCAATTGAATTCTCCAAATTGCCCCATATAGAGTGTGTGTGTGTGAGTGGGTGTGTACAGCAATAGATTGGCGTCCTGTCCTGGGTGAATCTGCCCAGCGCCTGAAACGTTCTCCCCTGGATGGACATGGGGAACCCCACCGTGACCCTACTATAGGATAAAGCTGAAGATAATGGATGGATGGATGGTTAGGACGGCATGGTGGCTTAGTGTTTAGCATGTTCTCCTCTCAGCACTAGGGATTTCAAAACCCCATCTGGGTGGAGTTTCCATGTTCTCCCCGTGTCCGTGTGGGTTTCCTCCGGGTTCTCCGGTTTCCTCCCACAGTCCAAAAACATGGATCAAGTCAATTGAGTTCTCCAAATTGCCCCATATAGAGTGTTTCTGAGTGAGTGAGTGAGTGTGTGTCCAGTGATAGATTGGCGTCCTGTACTGGGTTTATCTGCCCAGCGCATGAAACGTTCTCCCCTGGATGGGCATGGGGACCCCCCCATAGTAGAGGATAAAGCGAAAGATAAAGGATGGATGGATTATATGGTTAGCATGTTCTCCTTTCAGCGCTGGGGATTCAGGTTCAAATCCCAACCTGGGTGGAGTTTCCATGTTCTCCCCGTGTCTGCATGGGTTTCCTTTCTGCCTTGTCCATGGTTACTTCAGTCATAGTGGTAGCTTGGTGAGACCGGGAATGGGACCACGGACCGTCAGGTCTCAAGGCTGGTTCCTCACAAAGCTATGACTTCGACAAAACATACAACTCGAGCTATCCCAGCAGCGGTGAAAACTGGTGATGCATCGATATGGTCAGATTAACACCGCTAGGCCAATTTCAAAATCCATTTGAAATCAATCAAGCATGTGTACGCATAAACCCAATCCCCAATTCTAGTTTTACTCTCTGAATCCAAACTCGAGAGCAAACAGAACTCCGATTACAAATTCCCAGCACTGTGTTCTCAGTCCATCCATCCATCCATCCATTATCTTCTGCTTTATCCTCTGCTAGGGTCGTGGGGGGGGTTCCCCATGACCATCCAGAGGAGAACGTTTTGGGCGCTGGGCAGATACACCCAGGACAGGACGCCAATCCATCACTGGACACACACTGATTCACACAGACACACTCTATATGGGGCAATTTGGAGAATTCAAAAGACCTTGATCCATGTCCAAACTGTTGGAGGAAACCAGCGAACCCGGAGGAAACTCACGTGGACATGGGGAGAACATGGAAACTCCACCCAGATTGGGATTCGAACCGGGAATCCCTAGCCAACCACTAAGTCACAGTGCCGCCCCGATTTAGCAATTTATTTTCCTCAATGACTTCAATACATCCATTATCTTCAGCTTTATCCTCTACTAGGATCGCGGGGGGAAGGGGGGGGGTTCCCCATGCCCATCCAGGGGAGAACGTTTCGGTCGCTAGGCAGATACAGCCAGGACAGGACGCCAATCTATCACTGGACACACATTCACTCACACAGACACACTCTATATGGGGCAATTTGGAGAATTCAAAAGACCTTGATCCATGTTTTTTAACTGTAGGAGGAAACCAGAGAACCCGGAGGAAACCCACGCGGACACGGGGAGAACATGGAAACTCCACTCAGATTGGGATTCAAACCGGGAATACCTACTCAGAGAGGAGAACATGCTAACCACTAAGCCCCATGCCACCCCAATTTAGCAATTTATTATCCTCAATGACATCAATCCACCCATTATCTTCCACTTAATCCTCTACTAGGGTCGCGGGGGGGTTCCCCATGCCCATCCAGGGGAGAACGTTTCGGGCGCTAGGCAGATACAGCCACGACAGGATGTCAATCTATCACTGGCACACACTCACTCACACAAACACACACACTATATGGGGCAATTTATGGCATCCAATTCACCCTGAATTCACGTTGGAATGTGGAATCCACCTTGAATCCACGTGGGGCTGGGGATCCAGGTTTGAATCCCAATTTGGATGGTTTCCATCCCAACTGGCAGTCAAACACACTCTATATGGGGCAATTTGGAGAACTCAATTGACCTGATCCATGTTTTTGGACTGTGGGAGGAAACCGGAGAACCCGGAAGAGACCCACGCGGACACGAACATGGAAAGTCCACCCAGATTGGGATTGGAACCAGCGCTGAGAGGCGAACGTGTCCTCAGTCCATCCAAAAAAAAATATATATAATAAAAAATAAATAAATAAATAAAAAAAAACACAGTGTCTGCATAAGCTCATGTAAATGTGTATTTACACACAAAGCACTTTAACTGGCTACACAAATGTATCTGCAAATAAAACATGACAGTCTGTACTCCAGCCTCACATTTATCTTTTTTTTTTTTCATTAATGCAGATTCCACGGATATAAACCAAAAATAACAGTATGCCGCTCGGCTGTCAGGAGGCGCTGCAAGGCATTGTATTTTAATTTAGATTTATCATCTGAGATCCAGCAGTTACGCCTTGCTAACTCATTGCAGGGTGTTGTATCAGATAATGGACTGGCCCTTCTTAACTGACAGCACTGATACAATGCTGCTCTCCTTCTTTCTTCTCACTTAGCGTCCCTCATATCATCATGCATGGAGGAAAAGATTAGAAACCAGCGCCTGATTAAAAAACCTTTACATCACGCTGTTTCAACAATATTATTTCTTATTAAGTGGAAGGCAAACTTTTCCCGGCTTTAGATATTTCACGGGAATGTTATGGTGTGCAGTGTGTGTAGCGTTTGTGCGATTAGTTCATGTGCCGAATGCTAAACAGCAGTTAATTACATGAAAATGAATTTTTAAACCAGGTTTGTTCTAATAAAGGATGCGGATTAATGATAAAAGTAATATCCATCCATGCATTATCTCCCGCTTTATCCTCTACTAGGGTCAAGGGGGGGTTCCCCATGCCCATCCAGAGGAGAACGTTTCGGGCGCTGGGCAGATACACCCAGAACAGGATGCCAATCTATCACTGGACACACACTCACTCACACAGACACACTCTATATGGGGCAATTTGGAGAATTCAATTGACCTTGATCCTTGTTTTTGGACTGTGGGAGGAAACCGGAGAACCCGGAGGAAACCCATGTGGACACGGGGAGAACATGGAAACTGCACCCAGATGCGGATTGGAACCGGGAATCCCTAGAGCTGAGAGGAGAACATGCTAACCACTAAGCCACCGTGCCGCCCGGGGCAATTTGGAGAATTTTATTGACCTTGATCCATTATATATATATATAGGCGGCACGGTGGCTTAGTTCGCCTCTCAGCACTAGGGATTCTGGGTGGAGTTTCCATGTTCTCCCCGTGTTTGCGTGGGTTTCCTCCAGGTTCTCTGGTTTCCTCCCACAGTCCAAAAACATGGAGCAAGTCAATTGAGTTCTCCAAATTGCCCCATATAGAGTGTGTGTGAGTGAGTGAGTGTGTGTCCAGTGATAGATTGCCGCCCTGTCCTGGGTGTATCTACCCAGCGCCCGAAACGTTCTCCCCTGGATGGGCATGGGGAACCCCCCCACAACCCTAATAGAGGATAAAGCGGAAGATAATGAATGAATGAATATATATATATATATAAGCAACTTTTAAACTTCTGGGCTTTCTGTAAGCTTATGAAGTGAGGAGTTGTGAGGATCATATTCATTCAACCAGAAGAGCATTTGTAAGGTCAGACACTGTTGTTGGTGGACAGGATCTGGTCCACAATCTTAACTTTGTTTATCCCTATGGGGTTCTTTGGGGTTGAGGTCAGGGCTCTGTGTGTGCCAGACACGTTTTTTTCTCACCAAACTCACCCAACCATGCTTTTAAACCTTGACTACAGTCAGCATGAAACAGAAAATACCCTATTTGCTACTTTTACCACAAAGGTGGAAGTGTACCGTTGTCTATCAGGAAGGGGCAATTTAGAGCAGCCACTGTACCTTGAATCCATGTTTTTGGACCGTGGGAAGAAAGCAGAGAACCCAGAGAAAACCCATAGACATGTGGAGAACATGGAAACTTCACCCACTCCACCACAGATGGACATTTGAACCTGGATCCCCAGCCTAAGCTACCTTGCCGTCCCATGTGCCAATTGAAATGTATTTTAATGCTCATGACAGAGACGTTAAAGGTAATGTGTCATCCATATTCATCCATCCATCCATTATTTTCCATTTTATCCTATATTAATGTTGTGGGGGGGTTCCCCATGCGCATCCAAGGGGGAAAGTTTCGGACGCTGGGCAGATACACCCAGGACAGGACACCAATCTATCACTGTGCACACACTCACTCACACAGACACACTCAATATGGGGCAATTTGGAGAACTCAATTGACTTGATCCGAGTTTTTGGACTGTGGGAGGAAGGCAAAGAACCCGGAGGAAACCCATGTGGACATGGGGAGAACACTCCACCCAGGTGGGGATTGGAGGAGAACATGCTAACCACTAAGCCACTGTGCTGCCCTCATCCATATTCATTTGAATTAAAATGTATCGGCGGTACGGTGGCTTGGTGGTTAGCATGTTCTCCTCTCAGCTCTAGAGATTCCTGGTTCGAATCCCAATCTGGGTGGAGTTTCCATGTTCTCCCCGTGTCCGTGTGGGCTTCCTCCGGGTTCGCCGGTTTCCTCTCACAGTCCAAAAACATGGATCAAGTCAATTGAGTTCTCCAAATTGCCCCATATAGAGTGTGTCTGTGTGAGTGAGTGTGTGTCCAGTGATAGATTGGCGTCCTGTCCTGGGTGTATCTGCCCAGCACCCGAAACGTTCTCCCCTGGATGGGCATGGGGAACCCCACCCCGACCCTAATAGAGGATAAAGCGGATGATAATGGATAGATGGATATATATATATATATATATATATATATGGATGGATATATATATATATATATATATATATATATATATATATATATATATTTATATATTTAGGAAGGTCATAGAAAACATTGTTAGGAAGAAAGAATGTTATTTAAAAAATCCTTGGTTTTAAAGTAACTTTACGTAAAGGAATCTGCAGAATGCTGTGTATGTAAGTATGTAAATTTGTAAATGTTCTACTAAAACAACGAGGTTTTGAGATGGAGCTGTAAATCTCGTGCATATGAAAGTAATAAAGACCTGTAACCTTAAAAAAAAAGTTCAAATATAATAGTATAAAAGCGTCTTTTTAAAATGTGAGCCCTCCTACCTCCCCAGTTCTCCACACTATAGAGAGTACTGAAGTTGTGTGCTACGTATGGAGCGATCCTCTTCAGGTCGTACGTTCTGACCCGTGTAGCCAGCAGAGACTGATGAGCATCTCTGAAGGTTGTGTCCATCAACAGAAGCCCCTGATGCCGCCTCACTGCCTGCGCAAATCCTGCAGGACCTTCCCTTAATAAGATATCCCGAAACCCTGCAGGAGGTGCTCCTACACACACACACACACACACACACACATACACAAAAACACATAAACACACACATATGGACACACACACACACACATACAAAAACACATAAACACACACATATGGACACGCGCACACACACACATATACAAAAACACATAAACACACACATCTGCACACACACACACACACACACACACACACACACACACACACACACACACACACACACACACACACACAAAATGCATACACAAATGCACATGCATGCATGCACGTGCACACACACACACAAACACACACACACACACACACACACACACAAAAAAATGCACACACAAATGCACATGCATGCATGCACGTGCGTGCACACACACACACACACACACACACACACACACAAATGCGCAAACACACACACACAAATGCACAAACACACACATATATACACACACACACACACACACACACACACACACACACACACACATACAAATGCACCCACAAATGCACATTCATGCATTCGCGTGCACACACACACAAAGAAATGGACATGTACGCATACACACGCATATACAGACACACACACACACACACACAATGCGCAAACACACACACATACATACACACACACACACACACACACACAAATGCACATTCATGCATTCGTGTGCACACACACACAAAGAAATGGACATGTACGCATACACACACACACACACACACACACACACACACACAGAAATGCACATGTATGCACACACACATGCAGCCACACACACACACAAAGAAAAACATGCACGCACACACATATAGACATGCATACACACACACACACACACACACACACACACAAATACATATACACACGCACAAAAATTCACACACAAATACACATGTAAGCACATACACACACACAAATGCATTCACACACACGCACATACAACTGCACACGCACACACACTGTGATGCCATTTGCATGTACACATAAACATAATATAAACATAATATATATATATATATATATATATATATATATATATATATATATATATATATATATATATATATATATATATATATATATATATAATGTCTCCAAACATTAAAAACACCCCATCAGTTTTTTTTTAATGTAACTGCATTCAAAGTACTACAACCACTACAAAACCTGGAGTTGAAAAAAATGCAGCAACACATACACACAAAAATAACAAGAGGAAGAAGCTTCCCCATGAGATAGCACTGTATCCTTTACAGATGTGACCCACTTAAATACATTCACTGGGATGCACTTCAATATCGCACCATGAAATGGAAGACAAACTAAAATGCAATAAAAATGCAAAATTCTATACATTTATACGGTAGACAAGTCGAAATATCCCAGTATGCTAAAAATTGCAATTTCCCAACCAGCCAAACCTCTGACCCTTTAATATACATGTATAAAAATACATAAATACATTTTGGAATATGACAGAGATTGAGTTTGCATTAGCACCTGATTTATGGTTTGTCCAGCTATCTTTAGTAGTGTGTATGTTTGTGTGTGTGTGTGTGTGTGTGTGTGTGTGTGTGTGTATGATTATACCCAAAGGTACAGGTGGAATGACTGGGTCTGTGGAAGAAGACTTGGCTTTCACCGGGATCGGAGTGCTTGGACCATTGACCATCACATGTCCTGCAAAAATCAAGTTATTTTTGGTTAAATTATGTATTGGGTGTGGTAGCTCAGTGGTTAGGGTGTTGGGTTATCAAGCTGAAGGTTGGGGGTTCAAATCCCAGGTCCACTGAAGTTAGTGTGGGTCCTTGAGCAAACCCTTAACCCTCATTACTCCAGGCATGCTGTGATTAACCCTGTGTTCACCTTGGAAGTCGCTTTGGATAAAAGTGTCCAATAAATGACCAAATGCAAAAGCAAAGCAAATGCAATGTATTGCATACAAAGGAGCAATAAACACCCATACACACATCTGCAGAACTAGTTGATTTGCTTATTTATTAAGGTTTTCCTTCTTGAAGGCATCACTTATGGCTTACTTACAGAATATAAGGAACAAACTTGAATTTGTCTATTGACATGTCTTTACAATGTGGGAGGAAAACAGGGTTTTTAAAGGAAACTCACATAAGAACAAGAATGATGTACATAAAAAAGACCCTGGACTCTGCTGCTGTGGGCTAAAGCTAAGCACTAAACCAGGTTACCTTCTAAATATATGTTTTATTCAATTACATAACATTTAAAATGTTTTCAAACTGAATTATTGCCTGATGTATTTACTCTTCTTCCCATGTTCTATAGGTGATCCTATAGGTGTGACATCAGTTTGTCCCTAAACATCACTGCAGCTCAAATACACAGAGCAGAATTTAAGGACTAAATTTAGAATCCACAATGTTTATTATTATTAATAATAAAAATAATAATAATTATAATAATTATACTACTATTACTACTACTAATAATACTAATAATAATTATACTAATAAGACCAATACTACTACTACTACTATAATAATAATAATTTTACAGTTGTGTTAAATTGTAACTGTATTACAATTGTACAATTTTAGAAACTTATAGCAGGACCTTTATTAAATTTAAAATTTATTTGTGAAGTCTATGTACTGCAAGTTTGTGCGATATGCATTTTCTTTATTATTTATTTCTTTATTTACATTTATTTATTAACTGCTATTTTTTTTATTTTAAACTTAACATTCCTTGATTCAACACTAAACAACAGAATCTTTAATATTGTTAAGGTAATAATAATAATAATAATAATAATAATAATAATAATAATAATAATAATTCATCCATTCATTAGCGGGGGGGTTCCCCATGTACATCCAGGGGAGAACGTCTCGGGCGCTGGGCAGATACACCCAGGACAGGACGCCAATCCATCACTGGACACACACTCACTCTCACAGACACACTCTATATGGGGCAATTTGGAGAATTCAATTGAGCTTGATCCATGTTTTTTGACTGTGGGAGGAAACCGGAGAACCTGGAGGAAACCCACGCGGACACGGGGAGAACATGGAAACTACAACCAGATGGGGATTCGAACTGGGAATCCCTAGTACTGAGAGGGGAACGTGCTAACCACTAAACCACTGTGCTGCCCCGCCCAATAATAATAATAATAATAATAATAATAATAATAATAATAATAATAATAATAATAATAAAACAGAGTAAATGTACAAACCCAGGTAATGAAGGAGTTTCTGGGCACGGTTCTGTGTAGGTTTCAGGTTGAACAATTCCTGGTTCTCATCTATAAACTGTGTGTCTACAGTGCTGTGCAGAAACTGATTATTACTCAAAACGTTGTGCAGGAAGGGGATGTTTGTCTGTGAACACAAAACACAAAGGGGATTGTAAAACACAAACACGAGCTGACGATCTTTAGAATTTAGTCACATATACACAGAGCAATTATTGCTTCAGGTTCCGATTCTAATGTGATCACGTGACTGATGCGAATCTCAACCCCAGGCAACAAAAATTACAATTTTTTAAATTAAAAAATGTACTTATTCTTAATATCCATCCATCCATTATCTTCCACTTCATCCTTTATTAGGGTCGCGGGGGGGATGGGGGGGAGCCAATCTATCACTGGACACACACTTACTCACACAAACACACTCTATATGGGGCAATTTGGAGAATTCAATTGACTTGATCCATGTTTTTGGACTGTGGGAGAAAACCAGAGGACATGGGGAGAAAATGGTTCTCCACCCAGATTGGAATTCGAACCGGGAATCCCAAGCACTGAGAGGAGAACATGCTCCTGTCCCTGCTACATATGTCCCCATGTCCATCCAGGGGACAACGTTTTGGGCGCTGGGCACCCAGGACAGGACGCCAATCTATCACTGGGCACACACTCACTCACACAGACACACTCTATATGGGGCAATTTGGAGAATTCAATTTCACTCACACAAACACACTTTATATGGGGCAATTTGAAGAATTCAATTGCCTTGATCCATGTTTTTGGACTGTGGGAGGAAACCGGAGAACCCGGAGGAAACCCACACGGACACGGGGAGAACCTGGAAACTCCACCCAGATGGGGATTCGAACCGGGAATCCCTAGTGCTGAGAGGAGAACATGCTAATCACTAAGACACCCTTATTCTTAATATTTACGTTGTAATATATTTACTACAATCTGCAAATGAGAAGTGTCAGTTACAAAAGCTTTAATTAGACAATAACATCTTTAAGAATTTATATACCTTTAAGAAACATTTTTTCAATAACCTATTAACAACCAGTGCACCAATTCATCTCGTCTCATTTAATCAACTGAATTAATAAAGTCATCTATTTTGCCCAGAGTACTTGCACATGGAGGAATTAGTCCTCCACATTTAACCCATTCATGCCGTGACACACACATATACACACTGAGTGAAGTGAGCACACATGCCCGGAGCGGTGGCAGCCTTGTACACAGTGCTCGGGGGCAATTGGGGTTAGGTGCCTTGCCCAAGGGCACTTCAGCCATAGCACTCGGTGGGACCAGGAATTGAACCGCAGACCTTCAGGTGGAAGCTTATTTAACCACAAGCCCACAACTGCCATCTTGTAAATCCTGTAAACCCTTATTTAATAAATCAGTTATGATGTCAGTCTAGGGCGGCACAGTGGCTTAGTGATTAACATGTTCTCCTCTAAGCGCAAGGGACTCCCGGTTCGAATCCCAATCTGGGTGGAGTTTCCATGTTCTCCCCATGTCCGCGTGGGTTTCCTCCGGGTTCTCCGGTTTCCTCCCACAGTCCAAAAACATGGATCAAGTCAATTGAGTTCTCCAAGTTGCCCCATATAGAGTGTGTATGTGTGAGTGAGTGTGTGCCCAGCGATGGATTGGCGCCCTGTCCTGGGTGTATCTGCCCAGCGCCCGAGACGTACTCCCCTGGATGGGCATGGGGAACCCCACCGCGACCCTAATAGAGGATAAAGCGGGAGATAATGAATGAATGAATGAATGTATGAGTTATGATGTCAGTCTAGGGCAGCACGGTGGCGTAGTGATTAACATGTTCTCCTCTAAGCGCAAGGGACTCCCGGTTCGAATCCCAATCTGGGTGGAGTTTCCATGTTCTCCCCATGTCCGCGTGGGTTTCCTCCGGGTTCTCCCGTTTCCTCCCACAGTCCAAAAACATGGATCAAGGTCAATTGAATTCTCCAAATTGCCCCAAATAGAGTGTGTGTGTGAGTGGGTGTGTGTCCAGTGATCGATTGGCATCCTGTCCTAGGGATATATGCCCAGTGCCCGAGACGTTCTCCCCTGGATGGACATGGGGAACCCCCCCTGCAACCCTAGTACAGGATAAAGCGCAAGATAATGGCTGGATGGATGTAGTCAGTCTAAAAACATGGATTTATGGTAAATTAACTGCTCTAAATTGCCCCATATAGAGTGTGTTTGTGTGTCTGAGTGAGTGAGTGTGCCCAGCAATTGTCTGACCCACTGTCCTGAGTGTATCCTCCCAAAATGTTGACCTTCTGGATGGCCATGGGAAGACCCCCATGCAAAGATAATGAGATAAGATTATCGAAAGCCTAATGCTTTCTCACATCACATGTACTTTTAGCCTTTTTCATTTTATTTTTAGTTTTTGTTGCAAATTTTTTAAACCCCTCTGGATTGAACCAGCCTGGCAAGAAAAGTGGTGAATATAAGCTTTAAAAAAAAGTAAACTATTTTAGTAATCAGCTCCCACGGAGCCTTAATCGCATATCCACAAGTTGAAATCTCTTCATGACTAAACTAAGACAAGGAATTAAAGATGGCACAGCAGTAGCATCTTCCCCTGCCCTTACACTGAACTCACACTGCACTCCATTACAAGACACACATATACCACGTCTCCAAGAGCTACTGAATAATTGACAAAAGATAAAAACGTTTTCACATTAGATTGAGGCTTAGATAACATGGTTCATGCTTAGAAAATAATATATATATATATATTTAGATTTTCTTTTTTCAAAAATGTCTGCCTGGAAGGCTGGAAGGAGCATTTCTCTCGATTACTGTATCTGTGGCATAAAAAATGTTAATATTCCTACAGGAGAGCTGAAACACACCAGAGCAGACTTCACTTCCTCTTAGCATATTACATTCATCTTCAAAATAGAAAGGGAAGTGGGTGACTGAACGAAATTCCATGGTGTATACATGTAGGTTTAAGAAATATTACAGGTATTTTCTTGCCATGATTCATTTTTATAATAAATAAGATCAAACACTATATTGTAGCCCAATTCCAACGTTCATAAGAAAAATACAGCAGGAACTTCAGACCAAGTGGTGCAACTCGGATGAAGTTCCACTAAAAATAAAGTTCCACTTGCAGCACACTTGTCTGATTACTGTGTCCTTACAGAAAAAAAAACTAGTTTGGATTGATATATATATATATATATATATATACATATAAAATTGAATTTCATTAATATTCAACGAAAGCCCCGTGTTGTCTTTTTATATATATATTCATTCATTCATTATCTCCCGCTTTTATCCTCTATTAGGGTCGCGGTGGGGTTCCCCGTGCCCATCCAGGGGAGAACGTTTCGGGCGCTGGGCAGATAGACCCAGGACAGGGCGCCAATCCATCGCTGGGCACACACTCACACACTCAAACACACTCTATATGGGGCAATTTTGAGAATTCAATTGACTTGATCCATGTTTTTGGACTATGGGAGGAAACCGGGGAACCCGGAGGAAACCCACGCAGACACGGGTAGAACATGGAAACTCCACCCAGATGGGGATTCGAACCTGAATCCCTAGCGCTGAGAAGAGAACATGCTAACCACTAAGCCACCGTGCCGCCCTTTTTATATATATTTTTTTATATATTTATATTTACATATTTATTCCTGGTTCGAATCCCAATCTATTCTCCCCGTGTCCACGTGGGTTTTCTCTGGGTTCTCCAGTCCAAAAACATGGATCAAGGTCAATTGAATTCTCCAAATTGCCCCATATAGAGTGTGTCTGTCCTGGGTGTATATGCCCATCGCCTGAAACTTTCTCCCCTGGATGGCCATGGGGAACCCCCACAGGAAGATAATGGATGTGTATATATATATATATATATATATATATAAAGCCGATTCTGATTCTAAAATTTACTAATCTCCATTTATCACTTTTCTCCATTATTTCATTAGTCATTTCATCTTGTTATAATTATTCTACTCTATACATAATTTTATACATTATTACACACACTAATAATAATAATGTCATTAGTGTGTATGTGAATAAACATTATTTGACAAAATACACTGGAACAATCTGTAACATTTGTTTAACTGTAACAATACAAAATAAAGCTACTTCATGAGACTTTTTTATTTGAAAATGCAGATAAAACCCTTAAATTATTTTAATCAAGAATCTATACATTATTCATTCATTCATTCATTATCTCCCGCTTTATCCTCTATTAGAGTCGCGGTGGGGTTCCCCATGCCCATCCAGGGGAGAACATCTCGGGCGCTGGGCAGATAGACAGAGCGCCAATCCATCGCTGGGCACACACTCACACACTCAAACACACTCTATATGGGGCAATTTAGAGAACTCAATTAACTTGATCCATGTTTTTGGACTGTGGGAGGAAACCGGAGAACCCGGAGGAAACCCACGCAGACACGGGGAGAACATGGAAACTCCACCCAGATGGGGATTCGAACCGGGAATCCCTAGCGCTGAGAGGCGAACGTGCTAACCACTAAGCCACCCATCTATACATTATTATTACATCTAAATAACATGTATAGATAATGTAGATTACAGAACTGTTCATATAGATGTTAGAAATGTATGGGTTAGTTATGGGATTAGTTATGAATGTTTTGGTATACTTTGTCCAGGTTAACATCAGGGATTTGGACACATTGGATTTGTTGTTATTAAAACGTGGATCGTCTTACTTTACATAATGGCTGGGGGGTTATGGGTAGTGAAATGTAAGCTAGCTGAGATGTCCGCTGCCGTAGGTTTCACGGTTAACCAGGTAGCTGCTGGTGGAAAGGTAAGATGCTGATACCTCCGAGCTCCTCACGTCTGCGCTCCTTCTGCTCTCTGCTTTTAGTTAGTAATACTATTTTCATCCTGTGTAAGGGATCAATACTGTTCTGTCTGCCCTAACTGCCTGTTTCTGTCTCTTTCTGTGTCTCTGTCATTCTCTTTCTCTGCATCTTTCATGATCTGACATGATATAACTTGAGGTCTAAAACGGAACATGCCAGTTAATGTTTTTGACAGCTCCTACGACTCACCCTGTTTATCATCGAAAACACCCGCAGTACAGAACTTGACTCGACTAGAAACTTAAAGAAGATTTCCTTTTTTCAAGTTTAATTTGTATTATTATTGTTATTATTATTATTATTATTATTATTATTATTATTATTGTTATTATACTTATGTTTTTTTTTTTATTATTTATTATTATTATTATTATTATTATTATTATTCTTCTTCTTCTTCTTCTTCTTCTTCTTCTTCTTCTTCTTCTTATTATTATTATTATTATTATAACAATCGTCATATTAATAATATAAAGCTATATAATAATAATAATAACAACAATAATAATAATAATAATAATAATAATAATAAATAATAATAATAATAATAATAATAATAATAATAATAATAATATTGAAAAAAAAAAAAATAATAATAACTAAAATAATGATAAGAATACTACAACTGCTAATTATATTATTAATAAAAAAATTAATAATAATAATTGTAGCACAGTGGCTTAGTGGTTAGCATGTTCTCCTCTCAGTGCTAGGGATTCCCGGTTCGAATCCAAATCTGGGTGGAGTTTCCATGTTCTCCCCGTGTCTGCGTGGGTTTCCTCTGGGTTCTCCGGTTTCCTCCCACAGTCCAAAAACATGGATCAAGGTCAACAGAATTCTCCAAATTGCCCCATATAGAGTGTGTCTGTGTGAGTGAGTGTGTGTCCAGTGATAGATTGGCGTCCTGTTCTGGGTGTATCTGCCCAGCGCCCGAAACGTTCTCCCCTGGATGGGCATGGGGAACCCCCCCCAGAGACCCTAATAGAGGATAATGCGGAAGATAATGAATGAATGAATAATAATAATAATAATAATAATAATGATACTAATATATAAGTAATAGCTAATAATAATTGTTTAATGAAATACATCAGTTTTTACTGTTTATCAGGGAATGAAATCCAGTTCTGGGTAGTCTGCCTCTCTCACTCTGTATGAAGCAGCCAGTCTAAGTGTATTGATATACAGCAGATCACATGTGGATGGAGCATCTAAGGCTAGGCTTATGTAACCAGTGTCTACATAGAAGTGTCTATACATAGCAAACACCTTTTCTCAAGGCTTTGATGTTTGTCCACACATTTTATGATCCACAATAAAAGCTACCTGCTGCTCCCGAACAGAAAAAACCTAGATTACATGAAAGAGAGGCATCTGAATTCAAATATGTTATATGGTATGTGGAAAAAAAAAATTCAATACAAACTCTTTCAGTCTGTTTTGAAAAATAGTGCTATAAAAAATGAACTATAAAATTGACATTATTTGCTCTGAACTGATTAATAACATTTGGATGGAACATGTATAAAATATATATATATATATAATATATATATATATATATATATATATATATATATATATACATACTGTATATAACTCTATTAGGAAAAAAATTATAATAATAAAACATTAGTATACTAGTTAAAAATTAAAAGCACCGGAAATCCACAGGGTGAGTGGATTTTATTTAATTTATTTGTTTTTTTTTTGTGTTAAATTAAATGTTTTCTATGAAAAGAAAGAGAGTATTTAATATTTGCAACACTGGTGGCTCAGTGCTCAGCACATTCACCTCTCAGCACTAGGGATTCCCGGTTCAAATCCCAATCTGGGTGGAGTTTCCATGTTCTCCCCATGTCCGCGTGGGTTTCCTACGGGTTCTCTGGTTTCCTCCCACAGTCCAAAAAACATGAATTTATGGTCAATTAAATGCTCAAAATCGCCCCATATAGACTGTATTTGTGTGTGTCTGTGTGAGTGATAGATTGGCGTCCTGTCCTGGATGTATCTGCCCAGCGCCCGAAACGTTCTCCCTTGCATGGGCATGGGGAACCCCCTACGACCCTAGTAGAGGATAAAGCGGAAGATAATGGATGGATGGATATCTGCAACACAGGAGGAACGGCGGATTAGTGGTTAGCATGTTCGCCTCTCAGTAAACTCAGATAGAGTTTCCACATTCGCCCCGTGTCTGCATGGGTTTCCTCTGGGTTCTCCTCCCACAGTTCAAAAAATAAATTAAATGCTCCAAATTGCACCATATAGAGTGTGTCTGTGTGAGTGAGTGTGTGTGTGTCCAGTGATAGATTGGCGCTCTGTCCTGGGTGTATCTGCCCAGCGCCCAAAATGTTCTCCCCTGGATGGGCATGGGGAACCCCCCGCGGCCCTATTAGAGGATGAAGCGGAAGATAATGGATGAAAGATATCAGCAACACATTTTCAAAAAATACAACAGATCCATGTTCCCCACTGGACAATCTCTTGTTGTTATGATCTGTATTTTCTCATTATGCTGTACCATATATATTTGTATATTTATATAGAAGGCAGATTAAGGCTGCAGACAGAGCGTTCTCTGTATCTACACAATGTATACAAATCCACAGTGTTGTTACTCATGCAGAATCAGACCCAGTGTCTTGTTAAAACAGACCAACGATAAGAAAGATAACCACGAATGTCTTCTGTATTAATAAAACCTTGCCCTGCATGCAGATCACCTGCGCTGTGATTGATGCTGGTCTTTGCACTTTACATTGATTAAAGTCTGGAGGGTGTTTTAAAGATTTGACACATAGAATCCGACACGGACCTTTTTTCCTCCAAAAAAAAAAAAGGCTAAAACGACCTGGCATCCACAAAACACATTTTCACAATACCACCTGAGGGCTCGCTGGTCATGTACATTCAGCAGCTATTTCCATTCTGGACCTTTATGCCCTGGGATTTTGTCCTGCTCTATAAAACTTTTATTTATTTATGTAGGGTTTTAATGCCATGGCTAATGTCTGAAGGGTTTATTTGGCAGGCCAGGCATTGGCGTTTCCACTCGTTTTCTTGTTTTTGTCCCGTTTTTCATGTTTAATTACATAATTCGTTTTTTTAGCTTGAGTTGTGTTTATCATTATGGCTGGTTTGTCTTCGTTGAAAATGTCTTTTATGTTTTTTGGGGGTTTTTTTTGGTTAATTTGTGTTTAATTTAGGCTGTTGATGAACACATATACTTTGCAATCTGCAGCTGATAATCATTATCTTTGATCTGACTGATGATTTTTTTTCATGACGGCGGTTACAAAGTAACAAACTATGACACATTCTAGCTGGCAAAGACCAATCCATTAACGACTGATTAGTTTATGCTAATTAAAGAAAAAACATTCTCCTTTCCATCCATCCATCCATTATCTTCCGCTTAATCCTCTACTAGGGTCACGGGGGGTTCCCCATGCCCATTCCAGGGGAGAACGTTTTAGGCGTTTGGCAGATACACCCAGGACAGGATGCCAATGTATCACTGGGCACGCACTCACTCACACAGACACACTCTATATTGGGCAATTTGGAGAATTCAATTGACCTTGATCCATGTTTTTGGACTGTGGAAGGAAACCCATTCGGACACGGGGAGAACATGGAAACTCCACCCAGATTGGGATTGGAACCGGGAATCCCTAGTGCTGAGAGGAGAACCTGCTAACCACTAAGCCACCGTGCCACCCACAAAGTAAACTTCCATCCATCCACCATCCATCCATCCATTATCTTCCGCTTTATCCTCTATTAGGGTCGCGGGGGGGTTCCCCATGCCCATCCAGGGGAGAACATTTCGGGCGCTGGGCAGATACACCCAGGACAGGACGCCAATCTATCACTGGACACACACTCACTCACACAGACACACTCTATATGTGGCAATTTAGACAATTCAATTCAATTGACTTTGAACCATGTTTTTCGGACTGTGGGAGGAAACCAGAGAACCCGGAGGAAACCCATGCGGACACGGGGAGAACATGGAAACTCCACCCAGATTGGGATTCGAACCGGGACTCCCCAGCGCTGAGAGGAGAACATGCTAACCACTAAGCCACCATACTGCCCGCCATTCTCCTTTATATCTGTTAATTAAAGGGCCAAGTAAAGTAATAAATCATTGCATTTTTGATGGGATTGGTATGGGATTATATATGATTATATAATCATATGGGGTGTGGTAGCTCAGTGGTTAGGGTGTTGGGCTATCAATCTGAAGGTTGGGGGTTCAAATCCCAGGTCCACTGAAGTTACCAATGTGGGTCCTTAACCCTCATTGCTCCAGGGATGTTGTGATGAACCCTGTGCTCACCTTGTAAGTCGCTTTGGATAAAAGCGTCCAATAAATGAACAAATGTAAATGTAAATGTAAATATAATCATTATATGTTTATATGATTATTGGTAGACATTTTAAACCAAGACTCTTGCCTAAACTCACCTGTCAGCCTGAATATGAACAGCAAGAAAGGACTTGTGACCCCTGATGCAATGCACAGTCATTCCTAAGCTACTTATAGACAAAAGCTGTACACACACACACACACACACACACACACACACACACACACACACACACACACACACACACACACACACACACACACACACACACAAGAACACCTGCTCACAAACACACACATACACACAATAAAAAAAAAATGAAGATCTCTGTTCCTCAACCAGAGTAAAATGACTCCAGTACGTATGATTAAAGGTTATATTAGCACATTAAAGGTTACAATTTGCCAAATTAGAGTTCCACAGCCCAATTAATAAGAACGTGTAAAGCCTAATTAAATTAGTAGGACTTTGCTCAGTAGTATTTTTATAAGAATATTGCCATCACTCACAGTCTCATAGTTTTTTTCTCACGGTTTGAGAGGTATTAGTTGGATATTAAAAGGAGTTTTTGAACAAAACAATGTGTACTGAGGGCGGCACGGTGGCTTAGTGGTTAGCATGTTCTCCTCTCAGCCCTAGGGATTCCCAGTTCGAATCCCAATCTGGGTGGAGTTTCCATGTTCTCCCCGTGTCTGCGTGGGTTTCCTCCGGGTTCTCCGGTTTCCTCCCACAGTCCAAAAAACATGGATCAAGGTCAGTTGAATTCTCCAAATTGCCCCATATAGAGTGTGTCTGTGTGAGTGTGTGTCCAGTGATAGATTGTTCTAGGTGTATCTGCCCAGCGACCAAAACGTTGTTCCCTGGATGGGCATGGGGAACCCCCCCCCCCCCCCGTGACCCTAATAGAGGATAAAGTGGAAAATAATGGATGGTTGAACACGAGGGCAGATAACAGTATTCTAGCATTTAAAAGCATCATTTGAGATGTTGGGCGGCACGGTGGCTTAGTGATTGGCATGTTCTCCTCTCAGCGCTAGGGATTCCCGGTTCGAATCCCAATCTGGGTGGAGTTTTCATGTCCTCCCCGTGTCTGCGTGGGTTTTCTCCGGGTTCTCTGGTTTCCTCCCACAGTCCAAAAACATGGATCAAGGTCAGTTGAATTCTCCAAATTGCCCCATATAGAGTGTGTCTATGTGCATGAGTGTGTGCCCAGTGATAGATTGGCGTACTATCCTGGGTGTATCTGCCCAGCACCCGAAACGTTCTCCCCTGGATGGGCATGGGGAACCCCCCCCCCCCGCAACACTAGTAGAGGATAAAGTGGAAGATAATGAATGGATGGTTGAACACGAGGGCAGATAACAGTATTCTAGCATTTAAAAGCATCATTTGAGATGTTGGGTGGCACGGTGGCTTAGTGGTTGGCATGATCTCCTCTCAGCGCTAGGGATTCCCGGTTCGAATCCCAATCTGGGTGGAGTTTCCATGTTCTCCCCGTGTCTGCGTGGGTTTCCTCCGGGTTCTCCGGTTTCCTCCCACAGTCCAAAAAACATGGATCAGGGTCAGTTGAATTCTCCAAATTGCCCCATATAGAGTGTGTCTGTGTGAGTGAGTGTGGGTCCAGTGATAGATTGTTCTGGGTGTATCTGCCCAGCGACCAAAACGTTCTCCCCTGGATGGGCATGTTGACCCCCCCCGACCCTAGTAGAGGATAAAGTGGAAGATAATGGATGGATGGACGATGTGTAATGATGTCAGATCTCAAGAAGAAGGGCAGACATTTTTTTTTCTCCATGTGGAGCCTTCATGTTCTCTCCATGCCTACATGCGTTTTTTTTTTTCTCCCAAAGATCAAAGTCATGCCAGTAGGTGAACTGCTGATGATAAATTGCCCCGGGCGCAGATGTGTGCATGAATGTTTTGTATGTGGGTCTGCTCTGCAATAGACTTGGAAACCACACACACACACACACACACACACATTTCGTTTCCCATTTCCCATAGTTTAAATGTAATTACTTCCTCTGTATTGATTTGTTAAAGAGGTCACAGTTATATAAGAGCAAAGCAAAACAGAAAGTCAGGAGGAGACAGCTTGCATGTCAAAGTGACTAATAAAGTCATAGCATTAAAGAGCGAGGCGAGAAAAAAAAAAAAAAAAAAAAATCAAATAAAATGCTGGCAGTGCGAAGAGTCCAAGCGAGTAAAAAAGAAAAAAGATTTGATAAGGCAGGACATGTTGGAGACGAGTGATCAAGACTGGAATACCTTCCATCCTAAAGCACTTAACCTGCTTTCTATAGCTGACGGTTAAATCGACACTGAAGCCAGGCTTCACTTATGAAGACTTAAGTGGAGTTAATGGGGGGAATGAGAATTTGATGACTGACATCAATAATGGAAAGGGACACAGTCCACATGGTTCCAAAGCTTCCACACCGGGTTTAAATGGGTTCCACATACCCGCTCGTGCAAATGTAACCAGTGCTGCCAATGGCGCTGAAAGGGCAGCAGAATAACAATTCATTCATTCATTCATTATCTCCCGCTTTATCCTCTATTAGGGTCGCGGTGGGGTTCCCCATGCCCATCCAGGGGAGAACGTCTCGGGCGCTGGGCAGATAGACCCAGGACAGGGCGCCAATCCATCGCTGGGCACACACTCACACACTCACACAGACACACTCTATATGGGGCAATTTTGAGAATTAAATTGACATGATCCATGTTTTTGGACTGTGGGAGGAAACCGGAGAACCCGGAGGAAGCCCACGCAGACACGGGGAGAACATGGAAACTCCACCCAGATGGGGATTCGAACCGGGAATCCCTAGCGCTGAGAGACGAACGTGCTAACCACTAAGCCACCGTGCCACCCAGAATAACAATAAACAACGTAATTTATGATTTATGATTATAATGTAAGAGTGGCAGGGTGGCTTAGTGGTTGGTATGTTCACCTTTCAGCACTGGGGTTCGAATCCCACTGTGGGTGAGGTTTCCATGTTCTCCCCGTGTCCGCGTGGGTTTCCTCCGGGTTCTCCGGTTTCCTCCCACAGTCCAAAAACATGGATCAAGGTCAAGTGAATTCTCCATATTGTCCCATATAGAGTGTGTCTGTGTGAGTGAGTGTGTGTCCAGTGATAGATTGGCGTCCTGCCCGAAACGTTCTCCCCTGGATGGGCATGGGGAACCCCCCCCCCCACCGTTCACCTTTCAGCACTGGGGTTCTCCCCGTGTCAGTGTGGGTTTCCTCCTGGTTCTCCGGTTCCTCCCACAGTCCAAAAACATGGATCAAGGTCTGTTGAGTTCTCCAAATTGCCCCATATAGAGTGTGTTTGTGTGTGTGAGTGTGTACAGTGATAGATTGGCGTCATGTCCTGGGTGTATCTGCCCAGCGCCCGAAATGTTCTCCCCTGGATGGGCATGGGGAACCCCCCCCCCATGACCCTAGGAGAGGATAAAGCAGAAGATAATGGATGGATGTTAGAGCAGCACGGTGGCTTAGTGGTTAGTATGTTCTCCTCTCAGCGCTGGGGATCCAGGTTAGAATTCCAATCTGGGTGGAGTTTCCATGTCCTCCCCGTGTCCACGTGGGTTTCCTCTGGGATCTCCGGTTTCCTCCCACAGTCCAAAAACCTGGATCAAGGTCAAGTGAGTTCTCCAAATTGCCCCATATAGAGTGTGTTTGAGTGTGCCCAGTAATAGGTTGGCGTCCTGTCCGAAACGTTCTCCCCTGGATGAGCATGGGGAACCCCCCCCATCGCGACCCTAGTAGAGGATAAAGCAGAAGATAATGGATGGATGTTAGAGCAGCACAGTGGCTTAGTGGTTAGCACGTTCACATTTCAGCACTGGGGTTCTCCCCGTGTCAGCGTGGGTTTCCTCCTGGTTCTCCGGTTTCCTCCCACAGTCCAAAAACATGGATCAAGGTCTGTTGAGTTCTCCAAATTGCCCCCTATAGAGTGTGTGTGAGTGTGTACAGTGATAGATTGGTGTCCTGTCCTGGGTGTATCTGCCCAGCGCCCAAAACGTTCTCCCCTGGATGGGCATGGGGAACCCCCCCCCCCCGCGACCCTAGGAGAGGATAAAGCAGAAGATAGTGGATGGATGTTAGAGCAGCACGGTGGCTTAGTGGTTAGTATGTTCTCCTCTCAGCGCTGGGGATCCAGGTTAGAATTCCAATCTGGGTGGAGTTTCCATGTTCTCCCCATGTCCATGTGGGTTTCGTCCAGGTTTTCCAGACTCAAGGTAAATTGAATGCTCTAAATTGCCCCATATAGAGTGTGTTTGTTTGAAATGTTCTCCCCTGGATGGGCTCCCCCCCACCCATGACCCTAGTAGAGGATGAAGAGGAAATAATGAATGAATAAATGAATATAATTCAGCGTTAATGACATTATACCCTGGTTAAAAAACAGAAACGGGAATTATTATTTTGCACAACAGCAAGTGTGAGGATATACTTTTCAAGGTCTTTCTTTGATTGGTAATTCATCACGTTTTGTTTAAGCACAAGCAAAGAGTTGATGCCTGGCTTATAAACGGCATGAAACATAAGTAAGACAGCAGCACTACTAAATCAAAACTGACAAACCGACACATCACACACATCAGAACGCTTCAGCAACCCAGAGTCTAAAGTTAGAATACAATAGGAATTCATACAAATAGAAAGAAATCAATACAAATGAATTGTGATGCGGGGCGGCATGGTGGCTTAGTGGTTAGCATGTTCTTCTCTCAGCACTAGGGATTCCTGGTTCGAATCCCAATCTGGCTGGAGTTTCCATGTTCTCCCGTGTCCGTGTGGGTTTCCTCCGGGTTCTCCGGTTTCCTCCCACAGTCCAAAAACATGGATCAAGTCAATTGAATTCTCCAAATAGCCCCATATAGAGTGTGTGTGAGTGAGTGTGTGTCCAGTGATAGATTGGCATCCTGTTCTGGGTGTATCTGCCCAGCGCCCGAAACGTCTCGATGGGTATGGAGAACCCCCCGCGACCCTAATATAGGATAGAGCGGAAGATAATGGATGGATGGATGGATGAACACGAGGGCAGATAACAGTATTTTAGCTTTTAAAAGCATAATTTGAGTTATTGGGCGGCACGGTGGCTTAGTGGTTGGCATGTTCTCCTCTCAGCGCTAGGGATTCCCGGTTCGAACCCCAATCTGGGTGGAGTTTCCATGTTCTCCCCGTGTCCACGTGGGTTTCCTCTGGGTTCTCTGGTTTCCTCATGGTCCAAAAACATGGTCAATAGAGTTCTCCAAATTGCCCCAAATAAAGTGTGTGTGTGAGTGAGTGTGTGTCCAGTGATAGATTGGCGCCCTGTCCTGGGTGTATCTGCCCAGCGCCCGAAACGTCTCGATGGGTATGGAGAACCCCCCGCGACCCTAATATAGGATAGAGCGGAAGATAATGGATGGATGGATGGATGAACACGAGGGCAGATAACAGTATTTTAGCATTTAAAAGCATAATTTGAGTTATTGGGCGGCACGGTGGCTTAGTGGTTAGCATGTTCTCCTCTCAGCGCTAGGGATTCCCGGTTCGAATCCCAATCTGGGTGGAGTTTCCATGTTCTCCCCGTGTCCACGTGGGTTTCCTCTGGGTTCTCTGGTTTCCTCATGGTCCAAAAACATAGTCAATTGAGTTCTCCAAATTGCCCCAAATAGAGTGTGTGTGTGAGTGAGTGTGTGTTCAGTGATAGATTGGCGTCCTGTCCTGGGTGTATCTGCCCAGCGCCCGAAAAGTTCTCCCCTGGATGGGCATGGAGAACCCCCCCGCGAACCGAGTAGAGGATAAAGCGGAAGATAATGGATGGATGGAGGTATATTTATTATCATAAGGCGGTGGCTTGGTGGTTAGCACGCCTGCCTCTCAGCGCTGGGGATCCAGGTTTGAATCCCTGGAGTTTCCATGTTCTCACCATGTTCATGTGGATTTCGTCCGGGTTCTCCAGTTTTCTTCCACAGTCCAAAAACATGGATTAGAGGGGAACTGGCTACTCTAAATTGGCCCCATTTTAATTGCCCCTAATTGTTGTAAGTGTCCGTGCGAGTGAGTGTGTGCCCAGCGATAGATTGGTGCCCTGTCCTGGGTGTATCTGCCCAGCGCCCTAGACGTTCTCCCCTGGATGGGCATGGGGAACCCCCCGCGACCCTAATAGAGGATTAAGCGGGAGATAATGGATGGATGGATGAATTGTGATATAGATTTAAGGCAGCAGTGAGCATGAAAATAAGGTCTATTGGCAAATAAACAAATAAAAGTTGAAGACTCAATGGAGAAATATCCGCAGGCAAAAATAAAGCAAGGTGGAGGTTCCATGCGAGTCCCGAAACGGCATATTTAACATACGGCTTGTTGATTTGATGAATATGGATTGCACCAGATGAATAACTTTTCATTACGTGGTATTATTGGAGAGACATGACTCCTTTAATTGATTCTGAATTGTTTTGCAGGAGTACAATGGCAGACATATGGCTAAAAAAAAATACAAATAAAAAAAGAATCCCGCAACAGATGGGAATGTAAAGACTACAGGACAAGCTCAACATGATAAATTCAAATTAGGTTTATTTCTTTTTAATTGATCCCGTCATAATTGTATTAGAGAATTTATTTCATGCTCTTATTTGGGGATATATATATATTTTCCGCTTTATCCTCTACTAGGTTCGTGGGGGGGTTCCCCATGCCTATCCAGGGGAGAACGTTTCGGGCGCTGGGCAGATAGACCCAGGACAGGACACCGATCTATCACTGGACACACACTCACTCACACAGACACACTCTATATGGGGCAATTTGGAGACCCCAATTGACCTGATCCATGTTTTTGGACTGTGGGAGGAAACCGGAGAACACGGAGGAAACCCACGCAGACACGAGGAGAACATGGAAACTCCACCCAGATTGAGATTCGAACCGGGGATCCCCATAGCTGAGAGATGGGCAGTTAGTAAATACCATACATCATCTTCCGCTTAATCCTATACTATACTAGGTTCTCATGCCGAACCAGGGAGAACATTTTGAGAACATTATCCTCTACTAGCGTTACGGGAGGTTCTCCATGCCCATCCAGGGGAGAACGTTTCGGGGGCTGGGCAGATACACCCAGGACAGGGCACCAATCCATCACTGGACACACGCTCACTCACACAAACACACTCTATATGGGGCAATTTGGAGAATTCAATTGACTTGAGCCATGTTTATGGACTGTGGGAGGAAACCGGAGAACCCGGAGGAAACCCACGTGGACACGGGGAGAACATGGAAACTCCACCCAGATGGGGATTCGAACCGGGAATCCCTAGCGCTGGGAGGAGAACGTGCTAACCACTAAGCCAGCATGCAGCCCCGGAACTGGAATCGTTATTTTAAAATCCATCCATTATCTTCCATCCATTATCTTTATCCTCTATTAGGGTCGCGGGGGGGTTCCCCATACCCATCCAGGGGAGAACGTTTCGGGCGCTGGGCAGATACACCCAGGACAGGGCGCCAATCTATCACTGGACACACACTCACTCACACAGACACCCTCTATATGGGGCAAATTCAACGGAACTTGATCCATGTTTTTGGACTGTGGGAGGAAACCGGAGAACCCGGAGGAAACCCATGTGGACACGGGGAGAACATGGAAACTCCACCCAGATGGGGATTCGAACGGGGAATCCCTAGCGCTGGGAGGAGAACGTGCTAACCACTAAGCCACCATGTCGCCCAGAAGCCTCCATAATAATGAATAAAATGTCATTTATGTGACTTCTCTGTATTACCAGACGTTTCTTTACCCATCTACCTCATGAGAATATAAAACACATTTATATTCCATACATTTGTTTGCAGAGATACAGATTGTTTAAACAACCAATGCATGTGAACAGGAGGCAAAATGATTTCTAATGGCTTGAAAGAAAGGTGTGTTCCAAAAATATATAACATATGAACAAATATGTGGGCAGCACAGTGGCTTAGTGGTTAGCACGTTCGCCTCTCAGCGCTAGGGATTCCCGGTTCGAATCCCCATCTGGGTGGAGTTTCCATGTTCTCCCCGTGTCCGCGTGGGTTTCCTCCGGGTTCTCCGGTTTCCTCCCACAGTCCAAAAACATGGATCAAGTCAATTGAGTTCTCCAATTTGCCCAATATAGAGTGTGTCTGTGTGAGTGAGTGTGTGCCCAGTGATAGATAGCATTTGGTGTATCTGCACAGCGCCCGAAACGTTCTCCCCTGGATGGGTATGGGGAACCTCACCGCGACCCTAATAGCGGAAAAGCGGAAGATAATGAATGAATGAATGAATGATTGAAAAAATATGTGCAGAACAGCAATAAACAACGTAATTTACGATTTAAAAAATAAAATGCAAGAGCGGCACAGTGGCTTAGTGGTTGGCACGTTCCAGGTTCGATTGCCACTGTGGGTGGAGTTTCCATGTTCTCCCTGTGTCCGTGTGGGTTTCCTCCGGGTTCTCCGGTTTCCTCCCACAGTCCAAAAACATGGATCAAGTCAATTGAGTTCTCCAAATTGCCCCATATAGAGTGTGTCTTTGTGAGTGAGTGTTCTCCCCTGGATGGGAATGGGGAACCCCTTGCGACCCTAGTACAGAATAAAGCGGAAGATAATGGATGGATGGATGTTAGAGCAGCAGTGGTTGGTACATTCATCATTCAGCACTGGGGTTGGAATCCAGGTTCGAATCCCAATCTGGGTGGAGTTTCCATGTTCAGCCCGTGTCCGAGTGGGTTTCCTCCGGGTTTTTTCCTCCCACAGTCCAAAAACATGGATCAAGATCAATGGAGTTCTCCAAATTGCCCCATATAGAGTGTGTCTGTGTGAGTGAGTGTGTGCCCAGTGATAGATTGGCGTCCTGTCCTGGGTGTATCTGCCCAGCGCCCGAGACGTTCTCCCCTGGATGGGTATGAAGAGATGCATGACTTAATGAAACACATCCATGGTGGATGGAAGTTGGTTACTTGGTTTAAATGGAAATGGAAGGCGCCGAAACTCTAGGCCTCTTTCTTCTTCTGACTTTTTCCCTCTAATTACATTCTGTGTATGCTTGCCTTGTCTGTGTAAATGTAAATTTGAGAGCTGTTCATACATCATCTATTCCAATATGAGCTAATAAGGCAAGACAAATATACCAGAGGCAGAGAGACAAAGCACTAACTACAGATGCAGCACCTAGAACCACACACACATACACATACACAAACAAGGATGAACACAGAGGAGGAATGATAGACTGAAAATGTAGATCAAGACTAAAAACAATTTGCCAGCAAAATAAGCATCATCACATCCAGTTGTGCTGACAGTCAACCAAAGAAAACAAGAACCGCAAAGAGAACAAAACGGAATTTTGTGATCGAGCAAAAACAAAGCACTAGTGGATCCTGCAGAACTCACCGAAAAAGATACACAAGTTTCTGTCAAAAACTTTGATGGAGTTTTAAAGATTAATAAAACCTGCACCTGCTGCCGGGCAACTTTTACACAATTCCACTAATAACATACAAATAATACCACAAGATCAGCTCTACAGCAGCTCAATGAACTCGAAGAATTGTATAACATTAAATCTTTGTTCACAAGATGCAGGTTTAATTATTTAGGTGTCGGAAAAAAAAAATATATATATTTATATATTAGCACGTTCTCCTCTCAGCACTGAGTTTCCATGTTCTCCACGTAGGTTTCCTCCCATAGTCCAAAAAACATGGAGCAAGGTCAATTGAGTTCTCCAAATTGCCCCATATAGATTGTGTCTGTGTGTGAGTGAGTGTGTGCCCAGCGATAGATTGGCGCCCTGTCCTGGGTGTATCTGCCCAGCGCCCAAAACGTTCTCCCCAGAACGTTCTCCACAGGATGTGCATGGGGAACTCCCCCCCCATGTCCCTAGAAGAGGATAAAGTGGAAGATGAAGAGAACATATATATATATATATATATATATATGCACAGAGGCATTAGTGGTTAGCATGTTCTCCTCTCTCCGCTAGGGATTCCCTGTCCGGATCCCAATCTGGATAGAGTTTCATGTTCTCTCCGTGTCCTCGTGGGTTTCCTCCAGTTTCTCCAATTTAATTATATATATGCTGTAGATATATAATTTTATAGATAAACCCAGGACAGGACGCCAATCTATCACAGGGCACACACTCACTCACACAGACACACTCTATATGGGGCAATTTGGGGCATTCAATTCACCTCGATCCATGTGGGAGGAAACCGAAGAACCCAGAGGAAACTCACGTGGACACGGGGAGAATATATATATATATAGTATTTTAGAAAATGGCAAGTATTAAATGGTTATTTGGAGAATGTTGAGGGAGAAGAAATCCAAATCTAACAGAGTGACATAAGAAATGACAGAGGACGAATATGAGCCACACACACACACACACACACACCTACACACACACACACACACACACACACACACGCACACGCACACGCACACGCACACACACACACACACACACAGCTCTGCAATTAGTCAGTGATTGCAGCTGGAGGCATGCAGAGCAAATAAACTTGTTTCAGTGTATGAAGTGCTACTTTAAAGCTTCTCTTTTCTTTACGTTCGTTCTTCCTATTTATCT
>JAFMOC010000087.1:80000-160000 GCA_019802505.1 Corydoras sp. C115 | reverse complement strand
CTTAGTGGTTAGCATGTTCTCCTCTCAGCATTAGGGATTCCTGGATCGAGTCCCAATCTGGGTGGAGTGTCCACGTTCTCCCCGTGTCTGCGTGGGTTTGCTCTGGGTTTTCTGGTTTCTTCCCACAGTCCAAAAACATGGAGCAAGGTCAATTGAATTCTCCAAATTGCCCTATGTAGAGTGTGTTTGTGTGAGTGAGTGTGTGCCCAGCGATAGATTGGTGTCTTGTCCTGGGTGTATCTGCCCAGCGCCCGGAACGTCCCCCTTGGATGGGCATGGGGAACCCCTCCGCGACCCCAATAGAGGATCAAGCGGAAGATAATGGATGGATGGTGGGAGTACTTTATTCCCGGATGTCAAGTGTAATGATGTGGCTCAGGAATCATTATACTGTCACATCGTTTTGAAATGTCTGAGCATTATAAAAGCCCTTGATTGGGATGATTGGGAAACTCCTGCTCACAGTGGCTCAGTTCCACGGTGAAAACAACATCTTGGCTTAACGTACAGTAAATGTTGCTCTTGATAACAATAAATGTTGTCAAGTTGTCGTAACAATCCTATGGCAAATTGGCAATTATAGCTAATGATGGGTCAACCGAATTGTGGCGGGCGCCATGGTTTTTGGCCAGCCAGCGTAATTTTATGCTTTTAACACTGCTGCAACAGAAAGAAAGGTCAATAAACAACATTTGGTGGGAAGTGGGCAAAACAACAGTGTGGTGCAGTTATATTTAGTCACTTAGTAGACGCTTTTATCTTAAACAACTTACAAATAAGAGAACAACACACAGTCCACAAGTCAATAGTCAAGAACGAACCAGTTACACTGTAGAACTATCAAACCTGATCAATATAAGATAAATGAATCCTTTATTTGTCCCACAATGTGGGAATTTTACAATACATTATGTAATCTGGCTTCCAAATCTAGATTAACCCCATCTATATACCCATCCATCCATAATCCTCTACTATGGTCACGGGGGGGTTCCCCATGCACATCCAGGGGAGAACGTTTCAGGCGCTGGGCAGATACACCCAGGACAGGGCACCAATCTATCGCTGGGAACACACTCACACACACAGACACACTCCATAAGGGGCAATTTGGAGAACTCAATTGACCTTGATCCATGTTTTTAGACTGTGGGAGGAAACCGGCGAACCCGGAGGAAACTCACGCGGACACGAGGAGAACATGGAAACACCCAGTTTGGGAATCAAATTGGGAATCCCAAGTGCTGAGAGGAGAACGTGCTAACCACCAAGCCACCATGCCACCACATCTGTATACCCAATATATATATTTTATATATCCAGTGCTCCAAATTGCCCCATATAGAGTGTGTCTGTGTGAGTGAGTATGTGCCCACTGATAGATTGGTGCCCTGTCCTGGGAGTATCTGCCCAGCGCCTGAAATGTTCTCCTGGATGGGCATCCATCCATTATCTTCTGCTTTATCCTCTACTAGGATTCCCCATGTCCATCCAGGGGAGAACGTTTCGGGCGCTGGGCAGATACACCCAGGACAGGACGCCAATCCATCACTGGACACACACTCACTCTCACAGACACACACTATATGGGGCAATTTGGAGAATTCAACTGACTTGAGCCATGTTTTTGGACTGTGGGCCATGCCGCCCAGATTATTGTACCTATAATTGCAATTAGTTGAATGTTAATTGTATCTCAAATCTGTTCAAGCATTAAATCTGTAATATTAATAAACGTCTTCCGTCATTATTTGCTATCAGTTCATATTCTGTCTGTTCCTTCGTACAGGGACGGCTTTTTTCTGACCTGCTAACAGCATCAGAAGGATGAACTCGATGCATAAAGTAATAAAACCACAAAGCTGATCACACAGGATGAGCTATAAGCACGTGTGCAAGAGGAGGAAAACATACGAACGGATGAACACGCAAATGCCGGAGGAAGAGAAGGTCAGCGCAGCGTTCAACGGGACGAGTGCCACGCAAATAAGTCCGAATAAGGCAAGAAAACGCAGAAGCCAGGCAACTGGGGACGATCCGAAAGGAAAGCAGCGCAATAAGCTCATATGAGAAGCTTCTCTGGTCGTGAAGCTTAGAGATTTAGATATTTTTTTACCGTCAAATGGATATAAATGTCTACCCCCAAGTCTAACTTACGTTAGAGCACCGAGATCCATCTTGAAAAAGCATCTCCAGTGACACTGCTCAGAAGGAAGCCACCTGGGCATAAAGACACTCTGCAATCACACCCACACGCTGTGTATAGGTTGGAAATAGACTCATGCAGACAAATGCCTGGAAACGCATCACCACCGGTGGACGCCAACAGCTGACCAAGGCCAGTGACCAACACAGATAACAAAGGTATCGAGCTTTTGTATTCTGCCATATCTTTTTTACCATTCACCACTTTATTAATTACTAAATGCTTTATTACTGACACAACATAAATATTATATATAATAGCAAAATAATCAGTTTTTGCACATTCATTCATTCATTCATTCATTCATTATCTTCCGCCTTATCCTCTATTAGGGCCACGGGGGGGTTCCCCATGCCCATCCAGGGGAGAACGTTTCGGGCGCTAGGCAGATACACCCAGGACAGGGCGCCAATCTATCACTGGTTACACTCACTCACACAGACACACTCTATATGGGGCAATCTGGAGAACTCAATTGACTTGATCTATGTTTTTGGACTGTGGGAGGAAACCGGAGAACCCGGAGGAAACCCACGCGGACACGGGGAGAACATGGAAACTCCACCCAGATGGGGATTCGAACCTGGAATCCCTAGTGCTGAGAGGAGAACATGCTAACCACTAAACCACCGTGCCACGTTTTTGCACGTTATATTTACTTATTTTATATATAGGCGGCATGGTGGCTTAGTGGTTAGTGTGTTCTCCTCTCAGCACTAGGGATTCCCGGTTCGAATTCCAATCTGGGTGGAGTTTCCATGTTCTCCCCGTGTCCACGTGGGTTTCCTCCGGGTTCTCCGGTTTCTCCCACAGTCCAAAAACATGGATCAAGTCAATTGAGTTCTCCAAATTGCCCCATATAGAGTGTGTCTGTGTGAGTGAGTGTGTGTCCAGTGATAGATTGGCGCCCTGTCCTGGGTGTATCTGCCCAGCGCCCGAAATGTTCTCCCCTGGATTGGCATGGGGAACCCCCCCGCGACACTAATGTAGGATGAAGTGGAAGATAATTGATGGATATTTTATATATAGATATATATATATATATATATATATATATATATATATATATATATATATATATATATATATATATTTACTATATATATAAGCACATGCACTCATCTAAATAACATTTAAAAAAATATATTTTTTAAATCCGAAAAATTCTCACTGGCGAATATTTTACTGGCCCATCTTTAGCAATGGTAACGGTCCGAATGCCCTGTGGAAGCTCGTATTGATGGTGACAGGCCAACCAATCCATAAAGCCCTCTGTAGAACATCCCAAACAAAGCACTTGCGAAAGGTCGGGGCTCTGGTGGGCGATTCATGTGTAAAAATAATTCCTCATGCTCAGAGATTCACTCTTTCACAATTTGCAGCAGATGATTTTTGCCCTTGTGATCCTAATATGTCTGTGCTATCAACATGAAGAAAATAATCTGGTCATTTAGTCCACTCGATGAACTGAAGCAAGCTTAGAACACAACACTCAGTGGCTTTGCAGTGCTGCTGGATGATGGTGGAAAGAACTGTATTGTATATTTAGAGCTTTGCCACCAAAAATGGACACAACTCTACATTGACATTCTGCACCGTCAATGCTACTTGTCCACCTAAGGAGGACAAGTCCCCTGTTGAGCCTTAGTCTTCAAAAGGTTTATTCCAACATCACTAGTTTGGTTTTTGGGCGGCATGGTGGCTTAGTGGTTAGCACGTTCTCCTCTCAGCGCTAGGGATTCCCAGTTCCAATCCCAATCTGGGTGGAGTTTCCATGTTCTCCCCGTGTCTGCGTGGGTTTCCTCCGGGTTCTCCAGGTTTCCTCCCACAGCCCAAAAACATGGATCAAGTCAACTGAGTTCTCCAAATTGCCCCATATAGAGTGTGTCTGTGTGAGTGAGTGTGTGCTCAGCGATAGATTGGCACCCTGTCCTGGGTGAATCTGCCCAGCGCCCGAAACGTTCTCCCCTGGATGGACATGGAGAACCCCCCCGCAACCATAAAAGAGGATAAAGCGGAAGATAATGAATAAATAAGGCAGCATGGTGGCTTAGTGGTTAGCATGTTCTCCTCACAGCTCTAGGGATTCCCGGTTCGAATCCCAATCTGGATGGAGTTTCCATGTTCTCCTCTTGTCCACATGGGTTTCCTCCAGGGTCTCCGGTTTCCTCCCACAGTCCAAAAACATGGATGAAGTCAACTGAGTTCTCCAAATTGCCCCGTATAGAGTGTGTCTGTGTGAGTGAGTGTGTGCCCATTGATAGATTGGCGTCCTGTCCTGGGTGTATCTGCCCAGCGCCCAAAACGTTCTCAACTGGATGGGCATGGGGAACCCCCAATCCCCCCGCGACCCTAGGATAAAGCAGAAGATAATGGATGGAATGGATAGATGACAAGGGTGGCATGGTGGCTTAGTGGTTAGCACATTCTCCTCTCAGCTCTAGGGATTCCCGGTTCCAATCCCAGTCTGGGTGGAGTTTCCATGTTCTCCCCATGTCCATGTGGGTTTCCTCCGGGTTCTCCGGTTTCCTCCCACAGTCCAAAAACATGGATCAAGGTCAATTGAGTTCTCCAAATTTCCCCATATGGAGTGTGTCTGTGTGAGTGAGTGTGTGCCCAGTGATAGATTGGTGTCCTGTCCTGGGCGTATCTGCCCAGCGCCCGAAACGCCCACCCCCCAGCGATAATGAATGAATAATATGAACCAAAGCATGCTGAAACATGGGGCGCACATAATAAAGTGAGTGTAGTTTTGGGGGAGGAGGTTTCTTTAAATAACTACTTAATATTCAAGCAAACAACGCCATGAGCAACATAATCAACAGAGACACAAGAGATAAAAAGAAAGAATGACTCAACTGAAGCAGAGGGAGAACGATAGAGCTATGACACGCCAAAGACTCACCCAAAAGGTTCCGACGGGCCGCATCGGCAAAGTGTTGCACACAGCAGTCAACGGTATTTATGGCACTGATGGAACCTTATAAATAAATGACTAGCAGATGAATGGACCCTGCAATTTTAATCATTTCACTATCGTGTCTGAAGCGCGCAGATGCATTTGTGATATATTATGTAATCTCACAGCCTTAAAATATATGAGCAGGAGGTAAAAAAATAACGACTTGAGATGGATCTAAATCATGTGCAGCACTGACGTGGAACATGACCCACAAAAGGTTAGTATTGCAAGATTATGGAACAATTAAAACCTGGTTTCAAATAAAATGTACATAGGCATAGTGCAGAGGGTTTGTTTTTCCATCCATCCATCCATCCATCCATTATCTTCTGCTTTATCCTCTACTAGGGTCGCGGGGGGGTTCCCATGCCCATCCAGGGGAGAACCTTTTGGGCGCTGGGCAGATACACCCAGGACAGGGCGCCAATCTATCACTGGACACGCACATACTCACTCACACTCTATATATGGGGCAATTTGGAGAACTCAATTGACCTCGATCCATGTTTTTGGACTGTGGGAGGTAACCGGAGAACCCGGAGGAAACCCCCCTGTGACGCTAGTAGAGAATAAAGCGGAAGATAATGGATGGATGAATGGTTTCCATCCCGGGCGGCATGGTGGCCTAGGGATTCCTGGTTTGAATCCCCATCTGGGTGGAGTTTCCATGTTCTCCCCGTTTCCAGGTTCTCCGGTTTCCTCCCACAGTCCAAAAACATGAATTGCCCCATATAGTGTGAGTGTCTGTGTGTGTCTGTGTGAGTGAGTGTGTGCCCCGCGATAGATTGGCGCCCTGTCCTGGCTGTATCTGCCCCGGATGGTTCAAATCTCAATCTGGGTGGAGTTTTCATGTTCTCCCCGTGTCCGCGTGGGTTTCCACGTGTGCTTTGTGACAACGTACTGTTGTAAAAAGCGCTATATAAATAAATAACTTGAACTTGAACTTCCTCCGGGTTCTCCGGTTTCCTCCCGCAGTCCAAAAACATGGATCAAGGTCAATTGAATTCTCCAAAATGCCCCATATAGAGTGTGTCTGTGTGAGTGAGTGTGTGCCCAGTGATAGATTGGCGTCCTGTCCTGGGTGTATCTGCCCAGCGCCTGAAACATTCTCCACTAGATGGACATGGGGAACCCCCCCAGCGACCCTAGGATAAAGTGGAAGATAATGGATGATGGATCCAATTTACCAATTCCTGTTGTCTGGGGCTCACTGGTTATGGTGCTGAGCGTGTAGGATTCCCAATAAATAAAGATTAAAGCAGTCGGCATTGATCCCAGGAGGTTTGTAAGGTATATGTTTGCTTGGTGCCTTGATGATGAATCAAAAAGAACCCACTTTCACAGTTTTGCAGTTGCTGCCGGATTTCACCAGCTATCAATTTTAAATCATGTGGCATGCTGGAAGGAGGCTAATTATAGAGGTATAATAAGAACAAAAGAAGGTAATTAGCATTTTCTTGTGAAGTTGTCTACTAGAAACTACAGACTGGGAACTTTAAGTGAAGAATAATTTACGATAAAGCTCTATGTAATAAATAGGGCTAGGGTTCCATCCATCCATCCATTATCTTCAGCTTTATTCTCTATTAGGGTCGTGGGGGGTTCCCCATGCCCATCCAGGGGAGAACGTTTTGGGCGTTGGGCAGATACACCCAGGACAGGACGCCAATCCATCACTGGACACACACTCACGCACACAGACACACTCTATATGGGGCAATTTGGAGAATCCAATTGACTTGATCCATGGGGGGTTCCCCATGCCAATCCGGGGGAGAATGTTTTGGGCGCTGGGCAGATACACCCAGTACAGGGTGACAAGCGAACCCATGCGGACGCGGGGAGAACATGGTAGAACATGGAGAACTCCACCCAGGTTGGGATTCAAACCGGAAATCCCTAGTGCTGAGAGAGAACATGCCAACAACTAAGCCACTGTAGCCATCCATATCCTGATATCATCCATCCATCCATCCATCCATCATCTTCCACTTTATCCTCTAGTAGGCTCTCGGGGGGGGGGGGGGGTCACCATGCCCATCCAGGGGAGAACGTTTCGGGCGCTGGGCAGATACACCCAGGACAGGACACCAATCTATTGCTGGACACTCACTCACTCACCCAGACGCACTCTGTATGGGGCAATTTGGAGAATTCGATTGATCTTGATTCGTGTTCTTGGACTGTGAGGGGAAACCGTAGAACCCAGTGGAAACCCACACGGACACGGGGAGAACATGGAAACTCCACCCAGGTTGGGATTCGAACCGGGAATCCTTAGTGCTGAGAGGAGAACACGCTAACCACTAAGCCACCCGGGTTGGAAACCATCCATCCATTACCTTATGCTTTATCCTTACTAGGGTCGCGGTGGGTGGGGGGGGGGGTTCTCCATGCCCATCCAGGGGAGAACATTTCGGGCGCTGGGCAGATACAGGACACACTCTATATGGGGCAATTTAGAGAATTCAATTGATCTCGATTGGTGTTTTTGGACTGTGAGAGGAAACCGGAGAACCCGGAGGAAACCCACACGGACACGGGGAGAACATGGAAACTCCACCCAGGTTGGGATTCGACCCGGGAATCCCTAGCGCTGAGAGGAGAACATGCTAACCACTAAGCCACTAAATTGGAATTAAATGTCAGGTTTTCCACCCAGGTTGGAACAAAACATATCAGAGATCCTGCACTCTTTATAAAGCAGGTACGTTCCCCCCAAAACCCCAAGCTGCAACACCAAGTACTAGAGTGTCTCTGCGTAAAGCATGATGTCCATGCATATTCATACCCAGGACACTTCACACAGTGGGACTCTTGTTCAGCCTCTCTCACTCTCTCTCTCTCGCAAAAGAACGAGGAGGCAGGAGGTGGCACTAGGACTGGTAAGAGTACTCATGGTCGCCATGCCAACATCAGTGCCATCACCCTGTGGTTTTCCTGCCTACACAGACAACACTGTCTCTCTCCTTCACCCTTCTGTACTGCGTCGGAACGTTTCCTACGGGATTAGTTCCATCGCTTACCCCCATCTCACCAGCAGTCTCCATTTTATCATATTGTTTGCGTTTCCATCGTTAAAATCCTATTCTTTCGCTCGCCATCAATCACTCTCACACGTAACGAGAAGAAGCAACACGCCACCCTCTTTTCTTCACCTCTTTTTCACCTTCGTTGCATCAAGAGCAGATGTGAAGTAATTAGTAGGTAGCAAATAGCTGAACAGGTTTATTGCTCATAGGGAATTGGCGTGCTGTGGATAATAATCTGTATTTCCATTTATGCTACATGATTATAGGGTGGCACGGTGGATTAGTGCTAAGCATGTTCTCCTCTCAGCACTTGGGATTCCCGGTTCCAATCCCGTGTTTGCGTGGGTTTTCCTTCGGGTTCTCCGGTTTCCTCCCACAGTCCAAAAAACATGGATCAGGGTCAGTTGAATTCTCCAAATTGCCCCATATAGAGAGTGTGTGTGAGTGAGTGTGTGTCCAGTGATAGATTGGCGTCCTGTCCTGGGTGTATCTGCCCAGCGTCCGAGACGTTATCCCCTGGATGAGCATGGGGAACCCCCCACCAAAGCGACTTACAAAGTGGGCGACACGGTGCCTTAGTGCTTAGTATGTTCTCCTCTCAGCACTTGGGATTCCCGGTTCCAATCCCCATCTGGGTGGAGTTTCCATGTTCGCCGTGTTTGCGTAGGTTTAGTCAGGGTTCTCCGGTTTCCTCCCACAGTCCAAAAAACATGGATCAGGGTCAGTTGAATTCTCCAAATTGGCCCATATATAGAGAGTGTGTGAGTGAGTGTGTGTCCAGTGATAGATTGGCGTCCTGTCCTGGGTGTATCTGCCCAGCGTCCAAGACGTTATCCCCTGGATGAGCATTGGGACACCCCCCACCAAAGCGACTTACAAAGTGGGCGACACGGTGCCTTAGTGCTTAGCATGTTCTCCTCTCAGCACTAGGGATTCCTTGTTCGAATCCTCAATCTGGGTGGAGTTTCCATGTTCACCGTGTTTGCGTAGGTTTCCTTCAGGTTCTCCGGTTTCCTCCCACAGTCCAAAAAACATGGATCAGGATCAGTTGAATTGTCCAAATTGCCCCATATAGAGAGTGTGTGTGAGTGAGTGTGTGTCCGGTGATAGATTGGCGTCCTGTCCTGGGTGTATCTGCCCAGTGTCCGAGACGTTATCCCATGGATGAGCATTGGGACACCCCCCACTAAAGCGACTTACAGAGTGGGTGACACAGTGCCTTAGTGGTTAGCATGTTCTCCTCTCAGCACTAGGGATTTCCGGATCGAATCCCCATCTGGGTGTAGTTTCCACGTTCTCCCCGTGTCCGCGTGGGTTTCCTCGGGATCTCCGGTTTCCTCCCACAGTCCAAAAACATGGATCAGGATCAGTTGAATTCTCCAAATTGGCCCATATAGAGAGTGTGTGTGAGAGTGTGTGTCCAGTGATAGATTGGCGTCCTGTCCTGGGTGTATCTGCCCAGCGTCCGAGACGTTATCCCCTGGATGAGCATGGGGAACCCCCCACCAAAGCGACTTACAAAGTGGGCGACACGGTGCCTTAGTGCTTAGTATGTTCTCCTCTCAGCACTTGGGATTCCCGGTTCCAATCCCCATCTGGGTGGAGTTTCCATGTTCGCCGTGTTTGCGTAGGTTTAGTCAGGGTTCTCCGGTTTCCTCCCACAGTCCAAAAACATGGATCAGGGTCAGTTGAATTCTCCAAATTGCCCCATATAGAGAGTGTGTGTGAGTGAGTGTGTGTCCAGTGATAGATTGGCGTCATGTCCTGGGTGTATCTGCCCAGCGTCCGAGACGTTATCCCCTGGATGGGCATGGAGAACCCCCCCGCAACCCTAGTAGAGGAGAAATCGGAAGATAATGGATGAATGGATGGATGGTACATGATTGAATACAAATGTATTGTATATCACACATTGATCCAAACGTGAAGCCACCCATCCGTCCACCTAATTAACCACCTACTCATTTAGTCACTCATACTAACCTGTCCATTCACCCATCCACCCCTCCTGCCATCTATTATATAACATTACTTTAGGTCATTTAGCAGACACTTTTATCCAAAGCGACTTACAAAGTGGGTGACACGGTAGCTTAGTGGTTCGCCCCTCAAAGCTAGGGATTCTCACTTCGAATCCCAATCTGGGTGGAGTTTCCATGTTCTCCCCATGTCTGCATGGGTTTCCTCCCATTCTCCAAATTGCCCCAAATAGAGTGTGTTTGTGTGAGTGAGTGTGTACCCAGTGATAGATTGGCATCCTGTCCTGGGTGTATCTGCCCAGCATCCGAAACTTTCTCCCTTTGATGGGCATGGGGAACCCCTTACGACCGTAGTAGAGGATAAAGCTGAAGATAATGGATGGATGAAGTAACTGCAATGGACCTGGGATTTGAACCCAACACCCTAACCATTGAGCTCATGCCTCATCCATCTAACCATTCATTTATTTATACTTCCATCCATATACCAAACCAGCCATCCATCAATTTCCAACCATCACCCAATGGACTAAAACCAAAAATCAGTCTTGAGTTTACAACTAATTCAGTGTAGTGTAGACAAAACGCCAGATACATAAAAACATCCATTAACCAACATATTAACCAATTCCCTTCATTAACATCCATCCACACATTCATTCATTTATTATCCTTCGCCTTTTCCCTATATATTAGGGTCGCGGGGGGGTTGCCTATGCCCATCCAGGGGAGAACGTTTCGGGCGCTGGGCAGATACACCCAGGACAGGGTGCCAATCTATCACTGGATACACACTCACTCACACAAACACACTCTATATGGGGCAATTTGGAGAACTCAATTGACTTGATCCATGTTTTTGGACTGTGGGAGGAAACCGGAGAACCCGGAGGAAACCCACGCAGACACGGGGAGAACATGGAAACTCCACCAGATTGGGATTCGAACCGGGAATCCCTAGTTCTGAGAGGCGAACGTGCTAACCAATAAGCCACCGTGCCGCCCCATCCATACATACGCATCCATTTATTCATCCATCCATCAGCCCCCACACACCCATTCATCCATCCGTCTGTCCGTCTACCCACCCACCCAAACAGCCACCCATCCACATGTCTCATTTTATGGAAATTTAAAGATGTAGCAAATAAAGCCTCAAAAGCGCGCACACACACACACACACACACACACACACACACACACACACACACACACAAACACACACACGCAAATGCAAGCTCATTTATCACTATGCCTACAATCTTAAAGAGTTTCCTCCATGTTTCCTCCTACAGCTGACAAACCAGCACTTGTTTACAGACTCTTTTCATCATAGAACAAAATGCAGTCCTCACTACCAACAAAACGATTGTTTTCATACTATTAACAAATGGAATTACGCATTAACAGTGTGGTGTTTTCATTACTTTGCTACTTGAAGTCCAATATGCGTGTGTCATAGCCGGATTACTGTTCGTAATGACGTCTGCATTGTTTTATACTGTTGATTTCGTGTCGCATTAAGTGTAGAGGAAAGGCTTTTATTGCTCTTTTGCTGCCTTTAGCCTTAATTGCGCTGGCTAATTAGAGTTTATGGCACATATTAGAGCGGATAAGGATTGCATGGTTGGATGACTTTGAATCACTGCAAAGTTTCCGAGCGTATAATCAGTTCAAATCTTCAGGTGAAGTTATAATTACTCGGTGGAATCGTAACGAGCATCCATGTGACATTCTCAAAGACAAAGAGCAAACTGGAAAAGTTACAATTACAGTTGGGCATTTTGCAAACGTTTTTATCCAAAGCGACGTCAGATATACCAAATTTGTTGGGGTAGGAAGATGGTGCTGGTACAGCATCCCTGGAGCAATGAGGGTTGAGGGTCTTGCTCAAGGACCAACATTGGTAACGCCAGTGGACCTGGGATTTGAACCCATAACCTTCAGTTTGACAGCCAAACACCCTAACCACTGGGCTACCACACCATAGTTATGAGAAGAAATCTCTGCATTTAGTGATGTTTTGAAGTTCCAGAAGCGAAAGTGTAATGTTGTTGTACTGAAGTTCTATAACTGAAGGTGCGGAACACTTTGTTGGGGTTGGAAGACTGAGTTGGTACAGCACCCCTGCATCAATGAGGGTCAAGGGTCTTGCTCAAGGACCCATGTTGGTAACTTCATTGGACCTGGGATTTGAACCCACAACCTTTAGTTTGACAGCCAGACACCCAAACCACTGAGCTACCACACCCTAGTTATGGGAAGAAATCTCTGCATTTAGAGGTTTGCAGTTCCGGGACTAAAAGTGTAATGTTGTTGTACTGTAGTTCTATAACTGAAAGTTCTAAACAATTTAAACAACAGACAAAACAAATAATGAAATGTTAATAGTCCAGAATTGGCAGATGGCACAGAAGGAGGTGCTAGATTTTGGCTAGAACCGAACCCAAAGTATCTGCCTTGGTTTAATAAGCCACAGAAGTTTGCAGGTCTTGCTCAAGTACCCACATTTGTAACTTGATTGGACCTGGGATTTAAACCCCTTTAAATCTTTTTAAGGGATTTAAATCTTCTGTTTGACAGCCTAACCACTGAGCTATCACACCCTAGCTATGGGAAGAAATCTCTGCATTTAGAGGTTTGCAGTTTCTGAAGCAAAAGTGTAATGTTGTACTGTAGTTCTATAACTGAAGGTGCTGAACAATTGGGGTCAGAACACAGAGTTGGTACAGCATCCCTGGAGCAATGAGGGTTGAGGGTCTTGCTCAAGGACCAACATTGGTAACGCCAATGGACCTGGGATTTGAACACACAACCTTCTGTTTGACAGCCAGACACCCGAACCACTGAGCTACCACACCCGAATTATGAGAAGAAATCTCTGCATTTAGTGATGTTTTGTAGTTGAGTTTTGCAGTTGCAGAACCGAAAATCTGATGTTGTACTGTAGTTCTATAACCAAAAGTGCTGAACACTTTTTTGGGTTCAGAACACAGAGTTGGTACAGCATCCTGTAGCAATGAAGGTTAAGGGTCTTGCTCAAGGACCCATGTTGGTAACGCCAGTGGACCTGGGATTTAAACCCACAACCTTCAGTTTGACAGCTAGACACCCGAAGCACTGAGTTTTGCAGTTCCAGGACCGAAATTGTAATGTTTCATGTTGCACTGAAAGCTCTGAACACTTTAAACAAAAGGCAAAATAATGAAATGTTAATAGTCCAGAAATTGGCAGATGGCACCAAAGGAGGTTAAATGTTAATAGTCCAGAATTGGCAGATGGCACAGAAGGAGGTGCTAGATTTTGGTTAGAACCGAACCCAAAGTATCTGCCTTTGTTTAACAAGCCACAGGAGTTTGCAGGTTCCACCCTGCAGGATTTACAGAATATTAAACCATTTGCACGCCATTGTTCACACTAGTTGTTTGTCATTTCTTGCACTCGAGACGCGGCATGCTTCACTTTCTATTTTTTGTTGTTTGGTGTTATTTTCCTGAGTCATAACTGTCTCTGCTCATATTCTAGTATTTGTCCTCTATCTCTGGGCCTGCCATTTTGCTTTCTCCACCTCCCTGTGGCTTTAATTAGTCAGCTCCTCTTCATCCATCCTTCTCACTTGAAGTCAAAAAGGAATTGATGGATGACAGCTGTCTGAGAGGGTTCTGCAGGAGCACTGTACGTGTATGAGACCGGTCGAGGACGTGGGTGAGAGTGGGGGTGTGTATATAAAGAGATGAATGGTGGAGAGAGAACATTCAAATGTTGAAAAGTTCTTCTGAATTCAAGAAAAGGTTGCATTAGATTACCGTGTATCCAATTATAGAACACATGAAAGGATTTTGCACATGGCATGGTATTTGGTGTTGATTTAAGAGGGTGAAAACGCAGGGGAAAGTAAATGACCATGTTTTTTACCACCCCTGTATCAGCTTCATCTGTGTGTCTGGTAAAAAGGTCCCGTTATCTAATTAAGCTTAAACTTTGCACAATTGTTTATCGTCGATGGCGAATCATTCATCCATCCATCCATTATCTTCCGCTTTATGCTATATTAGGGTCGCGGGGGGTTCCCCATGTCCATCCAGTGGAGAATGTTTCGGGCGCTGTGTAGATACACCCAGGACAGGACGCCAATCTATCACTGGGCACACACCGACACACAAAAACACACTCTTTATGGGGCAATTTGGAGAGTTCAGTTGACTTTGATCCATGTTTTTGGACTGTGGGAGGAAACCGGAGAACCTGGAGGAAACCCACATGGACACGGGGAGAACATGGAAACTCCACTCAGGACAGGGCGCCAATCTATCACTGGGCACTCACTCACACAAACACACTGTATATGGGGCAATTTGGAGCATTCAATTGACCTTGATCCATATTTTTGGACTGTGGGAGGAAACCGGAGAACCCGGAGGAAACCCACACGGACAATGGGAGAACATGGAATCCCTAGCACTGAGACACGAATGTGCTAACCACTAAGCCACCGTGCCGCCCACACGTGAGTCAATTTTAAAAAATGACCAATTAATTAATTATTATTATGGCTTAGTGGTTGGCACGTTCTCCTCTCAGCACTTGGGATTCCCGGTTCGAATCCCAATCTGGGTGGAGTTTCCATGTTCTTCCCGTGTCCGCGTGGGTTTCCTCCGGGTTCTCCGGTTTACTCCCACAGTCCAAAAACATGGATCAAGTCAATTGAATCTTCCAAATTGCCCCATATAGAGTGTGTCTGTGTGAGTGAGTGTGTGCTCAGTGATAGATTGCCGTTCTGTCCTGGGTGTATCTGCCCAGCGCCCGAAACGTTCTCCCCTGGATGGGCATGGGGTACACTGGAATTAAGCCAAAGATAATGAATTAAGACTCATACCTTCTGTTTGTACATGTGACGGGTGTTTTATGTTTCACGCTGCCTTTTTTCCAGACTTATTTCTGAGATCGGACAGAAAAATGTTAACATTCAGCTAAAGCTCAATTAGATGATGACACTCGTTCTACCGAACAGACAGATGCATTTATTTAAAAAGTCAGGGATCTTTCAAAATCCTGACATTTTCATCCGTTCTAAATATTTTCTCCCTTTACTCTGCTGTAAACGATTCTGCTTTAATATCCGACAGCTTCATCATATTCAGGGAACCATCATTACCATGTCTTCTTTACTCTGTCCTACTCGTATGGAAACAACGCTGAATGAAATAATCCTTAATTATTCCATTATTATTATTATTATTATTATTATTATTATTATTATCCATCCATTATCTTCCACTTTATCCTCTATTAGGGTTGTGGGGGGTTCCCCATGCCCATCCAGGGGAGAACGTTTCGGGCGCTGGGCAGATACACCCAGGACAGGGCGCCAATCTATCACTGGGCAAACACTCACTCACACAGACACACTCTATATGGGGCAATTTGGAGAACTCAATTGACCTTGATCCATGTTTTTGGACTGTGGGAGGAAACCGGAGAACCCGGAGGAACCCCACATGGACACGGGGAGAACATGGAAACTCCACCCAGATTGGGACCTGAATCCCTAGCGCTGAGAGGAGAACATGCTAACCACTAAACCACCCAATCCTTAATTATTAATTTTTATTATTGTTTTTCTTCAGAAACAGGACCAAAGGACTGAACGTACTACTGACATTGCAGCCACCTTAAAGACATGGAAAAAAACAGTTAATAAATACTGCATTGGTTTTGAACACTTACTCAAACATTGATTAATACGCGTGTTAATTACTTTGTCAAAATTATTTATGGGTTTATTAGCGCTGAAGTTCATGGTTTATTAAAGTTAATGGATGCTGTAAATAATGCTAGTTAGAGGAAGTCTACTCTTACGGAGTAATTGAGGTCACTCAGGAGGCGAGCTGATGGATGACAGTGCCACCTTTGGTTACTGAGTGCTTTGCTTTTGACTTTTTATCTTATTAAAGTTAAACACAATTCATGACGCCCGGTTAAGAACTCTTATTTACTCTAATTAACTCTACTTATTGCTGTTCTGGTGTGAGGAAGTTGTCATTGGTTTTAAAAGTTTGGGTAATTGGTAAAGATGTAAGGACTAGTTGTGCTGTTCAGTGATTCTATATTAATGACGTTCTATTGTTTATACCGGACGGCACGGTGGCTTAGTGGTTTGCACGTTCTCGGTTCGAATCCCAATCTGGGTGGAGTCTCCATGTTCTTCCCGTGTCCGCGTGGGTTTCCTCCGGGTTCTCCGGTTTCCTCCCACAGTCCAAAAACAGGGATCAAGGTCAATTAAATTCTCCAAATTGCCCCATATAGAGTGTGTTTGTGTGAGTGAGTGTGTGTCCAGTGATAGAATGGCGCCCTGTCCTGGGTGTAGCACTCTCTCTCTCTCACACACACCAATTTAAATCATCCAATTGACCTTGTATCCATGTTTTTGGACTGTGGGAGCAAACCGGAGAACCCGGTGACAACCCACGTAGACATGGGGAGAACATGGAAACTCCACCCAGATTGGGATTCGAACCTGGATCCCTAGCACTGAGAGGTGGACATGCTAACCACTAAGCCACCGTACAGCTTTATTTGAAATATAATAAACATTAATATAAACTATATATATTTAATACATTGTATTCATCCATCCATTCTCTTCCGCTTTATCCTCTACTAGGGTCGCGGGGGGGGGGTTCCCCTTGGCCATCCAGGGGAGAACGTCTCGGGCGCTGGGCAGATACACCCAGGGCAGGACACCAATCTATCACTGGACACACACTCACTCACACAGACACACACACACTCTATTTGGGGCAATTTGGAGAACTCAATTAACTTTATCCATGTTTTTGGACTGTGGGAGGAAACCGGAGAACCCGGAGGAAACCCACGCGGACACGGGGAGAACGTGGAAACTCCACCCAGATTGGGATTCAAACCAAGATCTCCCAAGTTGAGAGATGAGCGTGCTAACCACTAAGCCACCGTGCCGCCTTCAACTAGAGAATTGTTACTCTAAAATAAAAATTTAGTAGGAAGAGCATATATTTAATCTTTAATGAGAACGTTACGGGCACTGGGCAGATGTACGCAGGACTATCCATCACTGGACACACACAAACACACTCCATTAAATCATAAAAACACGGCAAACCAAAAAATCTTTACTAAAACAGTCTCCGTTGATGTTTTTTACTATTTTACTATTATTATTAATTTACTCTTCTTTCCAGGTTATGAGCACATGTTTATTTAGAGCGCCCTCAGCAGCACGCATTTCAAACTGCGCCATGCTGAAATGATGAAATCTCCTCCGTCTTTCTAATCATCTTCAACCTCAGGTGACCCGAACGTGTTTAATGGCTAAGCTGATACTGCTGATACCAATAAACATGCCAGAACTGGGTCATAGTCGACGTTTGGATCTGAGGGCGGCGGGCTCGAAAAACACCGCAGCGGATTTACAAACTAAGAAATAAGAAGGCAGCTGTTTTCACTCACACGACGGTGATTAATCAGCTGCTCCCAGATCAGTATGACAGATTCATGAATCAGACCTGGATTAGTTTATATGTCTTACTCAGCACTCGGATCTGCGTTTGGTTTTATGCAACTTTGATGAATAAGGGGCATTCGGATTCCAAGCCTGACGCCAAACCTAATAATAATAATAATAATAATACATTTTATTTCAAGGCGCCTTTCTAATACCCAAGGACACCGTACAGCAAGTAAGACATGTACAGAACATTAAAATAAGAACCCAGTAAAATGACAAAACATTGATTATAATGAAAAAGCTATTTTAAACAGGTGAGTTTTGAGTCCAGATTTAAATAGAGAGAGTGATTCTGTATTTCTTAGAATGCCCATCCAGGGCAGAATGTTTCGGGCGCTGGGCAGATACACCCAGGATAGGGCGCCAATCTATCGCTGGACACACACTCACTCACTCAAACACACTCTATATGGGGCAATTTGGAGCATTCAATTGACTTGATCCATGTTTTAGGACTGTGGGAGGAAACCGGAGAACCCGGAGGAATCCCACGTGGACACGGGGAGAACATGGAAACTCCACCCAGATGGGGATTTGAACCGGGAATTCCTAGCACCAAGAGGAGAACATGCTAACCACTAAGCCACCGTCCCGCCCCTATATATATATATATATATATATATATATATATATATATATATATATATATATATATATATATATATATACACTGTATGTATTACAATTTAAATGCACGAAATTTATTTCTTAATTGAGCATAATTAGCAAGGCAACAATCAGATTCATCCAGATTCTTGGTTGCATCAGTATAAACCTCTGTTTCGGTCTCACAGTCAAGTAAAACAATTGTAGGTCTAAAAACGATCTACATGTTTTCCACCTACATCCACCTTCCATCTAGACATTTTTTACTTATAATATTCTATATGACATGGTGCTGCTCGCCGGTGGCTTAGTGGTTAGCACGTTCGCTTCTCAGCGCTAGGGATTCCCAGTTCGAATCCCCATCTTGGTGGAGTTTTCATGTTCTCCTCCGGGTTCTCCGGTTTCCTCCCACAGTCCAAAAACATGGATCAAGTTAATTGAGTTCTCTAAATTGCCCCATATAGAGTGTGTTTGAGTGTGTGAGTGTGTACCAAGCGATGGATTGGCGCCCTGTCCTGGGTGTATCTGCCCAGCGCCCGAGACGTTCTCCCCTGGATGGGCATGGGGAACCCCACCACGACCCTAATATAGGATAAAGCGGGAGATAATGAATGAATGAATGGTGCTGCTCGCAGGGTTCGTTGTTCACAGAGTGATGAGCAGTGATAGGCTTCAGACAAACCATTTTACAACGATGGCAAAAGTTAAACACTGGAGGAAAAAATCCAATTGGTTTTCCGGATGCTTTTGTCCTTGCTGCTATAAAAAAAAATAAAACCATTCGGCAATACTGTAGTATTAAACAGCTCGGGTACTGAGCGTCCACTTTATATTTAGATTGTGACACTTTATACATAAATATATCCATCAATAATTGAATAGCCACAATTAAAGCCCACAATCCCGACGAAAAGGAACAAGACTGATGGAGGAATAAGTAAAAAATAATAAAATTGCAGGGTTTGAGTCTTGCAATCTCCTATTGATGGGAAATAGTTGCAGGTTTGTGAAAAATGAACCAAAACTGCAAAACAGACAAGAAGGCTCATAAAGAGGGTTGTGTTGTCTTAAGTAATATTAAATTGCTATACGTGATTCCTGGAGGAAATGAAGGTTGCTGTGCATAATAAGCAGTGAACTGTACATAATGCAGAATTAGAAAGAAAATGATGAGAGCCGATAATAAACAACACAACATACTAAAAGATTAGAGAGAGGGAAAAGGCTAGAAGATGTAGATCCACGGGTGTTGGGTTTCTAGTGGGCTATCTGTTTGTAAGATTAAAATTATTTCCTATACTTTATAATTTAATATTCTATATTCTAAGTTAATTTTTCTATAAACACACACACATATATTAAAGTGTATATATATATTAAAGTGTATATATATATATATATATATATATATATATATATATATACATACACACACACACACACACACACTGTATTGTAATAGTATTATTATTTTTTCCTATACCTATATTTATTATAATATTCTATATTTTTCCTATACAGGAATGTATAGATACATATACAACATATATACTTACACACACACACACACACACACACACACACACACACACACACATACACATATATATATATATATATATATATATATATATATATATATATATATATATATATATATATATATATATATGATAGCTTACAACACACCTGTTATTGTATTTTATAACTCACTTATTATTTGGACTGTTGCCGGGTGGAATATCTGTAAAATGCACCATTATAACTGTTTATAAGTCAGTGGTTGCTGGATTCTCGTTAAAGCTGACAGAGTGGAGACATGTATCACTGTTTTTTATTGCTATTTGTCAGTCATGTTGGGCTTCGATTCAGTGGAAACTATATATATATATATATATATATATATATATATATATATATATATATATATATATATATATATATATATATATGCTGTATACCTTACCCATAGGCCTTCAATAATGCTCCATCTAAATATATTTATATAAATCTCAATATCTATACCACATTGAGATCCATACCATCTCAATATATACACATACATATTTACATGTTGGCCTTCAATAATGCTGCATCTGAACCAATAATGCTGCATCTGTCAATAACTATTTAATGGCAATAAAAATATCTTATTATGATATATATATATATATATATATATATATATATATATATATATATATATATATATATATATATATATATATATATATATATACACATACTCACAGTTACCAAAAAGCCCTTTTTTTCAGGTCCTTTAGAAAGGCACTTGGCCGCGAGTTGTTTGGATCATAATCATGCAAATCTGTCTAGATAATGGCGTCTGATGAATGCTCTAAGTATAAAGTAAATTAGAAGGTTAGAGACATCTGGGTAAATGTCTGTACGTGTTTGTGTCAGTTCAGTCACTGAAGCATCGGTGTGTCGGTCAGACACTAATATCAGATGAGAAGGCCTGACGTCTTATAAATAAAATAACATGTCTTTAAGTAATGACGCTCGGACACAATGGGGCTGAAGTGTTGTCACATAATCAAAGGCCCACTGTTTTGGATACTGTATTTAACACAAAATGTCTTGTGAGAAGACATGGATTCAAGGTGAATTGGCTGTTTACTGGTGAGAGATGAGAGAGCGAGGTGAGAGATGAGAATCATAGTAATTGATTAGTTATAGGGCTTCGTAGCTTAGTTGTCCACCAATAAGGACAAAGGGCACCACCGTATAAGGGCACTTTAGATCAGCCAATGCAGCATGGTTTTGAGCTGTGGCAGGAGAACCTGCAGAACCACAGGAAGAACATAAAAACCTGGATTCCCAGCGCTGAGAAGAATTTTCGGGCGCCTGGCAGATACATCCAGGACAGGGCGCCAATCTATCACTGGGCACAGACTCACTCACACATGCACACTCTAAATGGGGCAATTTGGAGAATTCAATTAACCTTGATCCATGTTTTTGGACTGTGGGAGGAAACTGGAAAACCTGAGTCCCAAAACATGGATCAAGTCAATTGAATTCTCCAAATTGCCCCATATAGAGCCTCTGTGTGAGTGAGTGTGTGTCCAGTGATAGATTGGTGTCCTGTCCAGTGCCCAAGACGTTCTCCCCTGGATGGGCATGGGGAACCCACCCCCGCGACCCTAATAGAGGGTAAAGAGGAAGATAATGGATGGATGGAACAAGCCTAATATGGCATGATGGCTTAGTGGTTAGCATGTTCTCCTGTCAGTGCTATGGATTCCCGGTTCGAATCCTGATCTGGGTGGAGTTTCCATGTTCTCCCCGTGTCCATGTGGGTTTCCTCCGGGTTCTCCAGTTTCCTCCCACAGTCCAAAAACATGGATCCCTCCTTGGATTGAAGTAATTGAAGATAATATATTGCTAAATTTGGTCTCTTTTCTTTCTCTACAGGTCTCTGGATAACCGACCTTTCTACCATGCACGCCACCCCACCTTCTCAAACGCAAACATCATACCCACCCCACATTATACGCCACCACTTGAGTAAAACACCCTCCAATACTCTTCGTTTGGATCAATCCATCCTCAAGTCCCCACACAAACCATTAGCCGAACCTCTGTGTCCCAACTACCCCAGCGATTACCTCAACCAATCCACACCACCGTCAAGCTCAACTCTACTCTCCATTCACTGGTTTACACTGGTCACGTGTGCCTGCCTACTCCACGCTCTGATCGGTCGGGTTCCCGGAGCATTGGCCGGGGAGACATGGGGTGTGGTTTCTGCCTGCCCTTTTCATTGCGTTTGCCGGAACCTCTCGGAGTCCCTGAGCACCCTCTGTGCAGATAAAGGCCTTCTGTTTGTCCCACCGAACATCGATCGGCGTACCGTGGAGCTTCGCCTAGCCGACAACTACATCAGAGAGGTGGGTGGTACCGATTTCGTCAACATGACTGGACTAGTGGATTTAACTTTATCGCGCAACACCATCAACTACATCAAACCCATGGCATTTGGGGACCTCGAGAGCCTTCGCTCTTTGCATTTGGACGGTAACCGCCTGACAGCCCTTGGCCCAAGAGACCTGATCGGGATGTTAAACCTACAGCATCTCATCATAAACAACAACCAGCTCATAAACATTTCCTCGGATGCCTTCGATGACTTTCTGCTCACGCTGGAGGACCTGGACCTGTCTTACAACAACCTACGCAAGGCACCATGGGAGGCTATCCAGAACATGGCCAGTTTGCACACACTAAACCTCGATCATAACCTCATCGACCAGATCGAAGAAGGCTCTTTCGGGGAGCTGTACAAGCTTGCTCGCTTGGACATGACCTCTAACCGTCTTCAGACCCTTCCACCGGACCCTCTGTTTGCCAGATCGCAGACTGGGGTCTTGAGCCCTACCCCCTACAATTCGGTAATCAGTTTGAACTTTGGCGGAAACCCATTGCACTGTAACTGTGAGCTGCTGTGGCTGCGGAGATTGATTCGTAGCGATGATATGGAGACATGTGCCACGCCAATCCACTTGGCGGGACGCTACTTCTGGTCAATACCGGAGGAGGAATTTACCTGTGAGCCTCCTCTTATCACTCGCCATACACATAAACTCTGGGTGTTGGAAGGCCAAAAGGCAACACTCAAATGCCGTGCAATCGGAGACCCGGAACCAATGGTGCACTGGGTCTCACCAGACGACCGGATTATCGGCAACTCGAGCAGAACCACATCGTTCAAAAACGGAACCCTGGAATTCTTAGTAACGGTTTCCCGTGACGATGGTGCTTACACATGTATCGCAATCAATGCAGCAGGTGAGGCTACTGCAGTTATCGACCTGAAGGTCATCCCTCTTCCTCATCGAGGGAATGGGACCGTGATAACCCGTGATCCAGGGTCATCAGATATTACCAGAGGAAAGATTTCCAATGGACACAACCCAAGCCAGGACACTACTGCAGACCAACAGGGTACTAAAGAGGACACAGAGACTGAGGAAGGAGGGAGCGAAGCTGACGAGGATCAGTTTGTGGAGGTCCAAGGTGTGACCTCTACCTCGGCTCAACTTAGGTGGGATATTGGAAAACCCTCAGGCACATACCTGGTTTGGATGTACCAGATTCAATACAACTGCACGGCAGATGAGACTCTGGTGTATCGGTAAGACCCATAAACTTTTATTACATTTTTATTGAAAACAGCAGGTTCTAATACGACTTTTTATCATTCGGTAACATTCAGTTAATCTATTTGGGAACGTGTATAAAATATCTAAGTTTTTTTAGAGGGCTGCATGGGGGAGTAGTGCAGGGCACATCCAACTCTCAGCGCTGGGGTTCCAGGTTCGTATCCCAATCTGGGTGGGCTTCCATGTTCTCTGGTTTCCTGCCACAGTCCAGAAACATGGATTGAAGATGAACTGGCTGCTTTGAATTGCCCCTATGTAGTGTTTGTTTGAGTTAGTGTGTGCCCAGCAACGGATTGGCGCCCTGTCATGGGTGTATCTCACCCTGGAAGAGCATGGACATGGGGCCCCCCACCTCCACCAAGTACAGGATTGTGCAAAAGTTAAGGTGATGAGAAGTTTTTAAAAAATTATCCTTACAAACAAATTAATCTTTTTCAAAAAAAAAAAATAATAAAATAAAATAAATAAATATGTGTATATATATATATATATATATATATAGGGGGCATGGTGGCTTAGTGGTTAACAAGTTCTCCTCTCAGCACTAGGGATTCCCGGTTCGAATCCCAATCTGGGTGGTGTTTCCATGTTCTCCCCGTGTCCACGTCGTTTCCTCCGGGTTCTCCGGTTTCCTCCCACAGTCCAAAAACATGGATCAAGTCAATTGAATTCGCCAAATTGCCCCATAAAGTGTGTGAGTGAGTGTGTGCCCAGTGATAGATTGGCGCCCTGTCCTGGGTGTATCTGCCCAGCACCCGAGAACCCCCCCACGACGAATATATATATATATATATATATATATATATATATATATATATATATATATATATATATTTTTTTTTTTTTTTTTTTTTTTTTTTTTTTTTTTTTAATGGGAAAGTGAACTCTCTTTGTCAACAAAGAGAACAGACTCTTTACACAGGCCCATACTCATTCCTTTTAATCTGTGTTACTTAAAAAATCATTGTTAATTGTTTTTTTAATTTGTATTTAATTTGTATTGTTGTTGGACTGTTATACGTTCTAACTCTAAGGTCACACTTCCATATGTCTTGTTGTTGTCTTGCTGATTCTCATCATGAGCAGGTATCTGTTCATCTTAATATAATTTTTCACCCCTACCTCCCCCCCAAAATGAGAAAGAAAAGTCTGTTTCATTAATAATATGATCCCACGGATGAGTAAGCTACCAGCACAAGCTTTCATTGCAAAGATAATTTGCTCCTGAGGTCGGCTGACAGCTTGTCAGTGATCCATGGTTAGGCTGTAAAAGAGTAAAAAGACCAGATGCACAGCTGTCACTGTTTTTGTAGTTGTTTCTTTGGAGCCAAGACATAAGAAGCAGAAGGAAAGGCGCAATCAGTGATGTGAGCATGTCCACTGAAGTGTGACATGAATAAAAAGAAAAATTTCACCCAATATATATATATATATATACATACACACACACTCTGATTCTGCCCAGTGCCTGAAACATTCTCCCCTGGATGGGGATGGGTATGAGTAAGGGTATATATATATTAATCCTCTACTAGGGTTGTGGGGGGGTTCCCCATGCCCATCCAGGGGAGAACGTTTCAGGCGCTGGGCAGATACACCCAGGACAGGACGCCAATCTATCACTGGGCACACACACACTCACACAGACACACTCTATATGGGGCAATTTGGAGAACTCAATTGACCTTGATCCATGTTTTGGACTGTGGGAGGAAACCGGAGAACCCGGAGGAAACCCACGCGGACACGGGGAGAACATGGAAACTCCACCCAGATTTGAAAAGGTAATCCCCAGCGCTGAAAGGAGATTGTGCTGCTACATATATATATATATATATATATATATATATATATATATCACGGCACAGTGGCTTAGCTCTGAGCGTCGATACGCGCCATATAGCACAATGACTTGCATTTAGTTGGCACCTGATCTATTAAAGTCCAGTGACTACTTTTATATATGTCATGTTATAAAGGCATAAATGCTTAAACTTTGTGGTGGGCATAATGAAAGCGGTACATTTTTATTCAAAGTGGCATTCTCATGAAGGCCATCTTTATTTCTGCATTGACGCTGTAATGTATTTGAAGTGCCTTGGACTGTCACCACCTCCAGGCTGCCCAGAGATGGATATTAAAATTGACTGTAGTCACTTTCCGATGCCAATCACCTTTTTGCCAATAATTTGAATTATGTTCCATCAAACACACCACGAAGGAAAAGACCAATGACACGTTACTTACACTGTGTAAGATACAACATCAACAGATATAACATCATTATATATATATAGGGGCGGCACGGTGGCTTAGTGGTTGGCATGTTCTCCTCTCAGCGCTAGGGATTCCTGGTTCGAATCCCCATCTGGGTGGAGCTTCCATGTTCTCCCCGTGTCTGCGTGGGTTTCCTCAGGGTTCTCCGGTTTCCTCCCACAGTCCAACAACATGGTTAACAAGTTCTCCTCTCAGCACTGGGGATTCCCGGTTTGAATCCCCATCTGGGTGGAGCTTCCATGTTCTCCTCGTGTCTGCGTGGGTTTTCTCCGGGTTCTCCGGTTTCCTCCCACAGTCCAAAAACATGGATCAAGTCAATTGAGTTCTCCAAATTGCCCCATATACAGTGTGTTTGTGTGAGTGAGTATGTGTCCAGCGATAGATTGTCACCCTGTCCTGGGTGTATCTGCCCAGCGCCCGAAACCTTTGATTTATTCGTTCACTCTTTCATGCGTTCATTCATTTATTTATTTGCGTGTACTTTTCTTTTTTAAGTGGATGGTGTCTAGTTAAGTAATCAGCAGTGAATAAGTACAGTGGAAGTCAGTGGAAATGACTCACAGCCCACCCCCCACAGTTCCCTCTACCTCCCTTTATAATTTCTTTCAGATTCTCTCTAGGGTGATCATAATTGCCTGTTTCTGTGTCACCAGCTCTGTGACTCTCTCTCCTGTCTGCTTTATTGCAAGGTGAAAATGTAGGATTGGCTTCTTCATGCATGGGCTTACACGAGTACCGGGGTTTACATCCGTCTTATTTATTTGCATAGCTAACCACACACAATGAAACGGGAAAAACGGACCAATAAGCACCACATTTAAGTTCCATCCATTATCTTCCGCTTTATCCTATATTAGGGTCGCGTGCCCATCCAGGGGAGAACGTTTCGGGCACTGGGCAGATACACCCAGGACAGGACGCCAATCTATCACTGGACACACACTCACTCACACAGATACACTCTATATGGGGCAATTTGGAGAATTCCATTGACTTGATCCATGTTTTTGGACTGTGGGAGGAAACCGGAGAATCCAGAGGAAACCCACGTGGACACGGGGAGAACATGGAAACTCCACCCAGATGGGGATTCGAACCGGGAATCCCTAGTGCTGAGAGGAGAACATGCTAATCACTAAGCCACCGTGCCACCCACATTGTAAATATATCCATCCATTCATTCATTATCTTCCGCTTCATCCTATATTAGGGTCGCGGGGGGGTTCCCCATGCCCATCCAGGGGAGAACGTTTCGGGCGCTGGGTAGATACACCCAGGACAGGGCGCCAATCTATCACTGGGCACCCACTCACTCACACAGATACACAGATTCTATATGGGGCAATTTCAAGACCTCAATTGACTTGATCCATGATTTTGGACTGTGGGAGGAAACCGGAGAACCCGGAGGAAACCCACGCGGACATGGGGAGAACATGGAAACTCCACCCAGATGGGGATTTGAACCAGGAATCCCCAGTGCTGAGAGGAGAACATGCTAATCACTAAGCCACCGTGCCACCCACATTGCAAATATATCCATCCATTCATTCATTTTCTTCTGCTTCATCCTATGTTAGGGTCGTGGAGGGGTTCCCCATGCCCATCCAGGGGAGAACGTTTCGGGCGCTGGGCAAATAGACCCAGGACAGGACGCCAATCTATCGCTGGGCACACACTCACTCACACAGACACACACATTTTATATGGGGCAATTTCAAGACCTCAGTTGACTTGATCCATGATTTTGGACTGTGGGAGGAAACCGGAGAACTTGGAGGAAAGCCACGCGGACACGGGGAGAACATGGAAACTCCACCCAGATGGGGATTCGAACCGGGAATCCCTAGTGCTGAGAGGAGAACATGCTAATCACTAAGCCACCGTGCCACCCACATTGTAAATATATCCATCCATCCATCCATTACCTTCCGCTTCATCCTATATTAGGGTTGTGGGGGGGTTCCCCATGCCCATTCAGGGGAGAACGTTTCGGGCGCTGGGCAGATACACCCAGGACAGGACGCCAATCTATCGCTGGGCACACACTCACTCACACAGACACACACATTCTATGTGGGGCAATTTCAAGACCTCAGTTGACTTGATCCATGATTTTGGACTGTGGGAGGAAACCGGAGAATCCGGAGGAAACCCACACGAACACAGGGAGAACATGGAAACTCCACCCAGACGGGGATTCAAACCGGGAATCCCTAGAACTGCGAGGCGAACGTGCTAACCACAAAACCACCGTGCCACCCACATTGTAAATATATATTTTAATTCATTTTATCCTTTTGCATAATTATTTTGAAAATTCCCAAATTTTTACTGTAAATCCAACTTTCTGTGGAGACGTCAGAAAAGAACGTCACTGCTGGCTGTACCGTGTATAACTCCACATGTGACTAATAAACTTAATGTGATTTGATTTGATTTGACGGGAGCACAAAAGCAAATTAAAAAAAGCCCGGCGATGGGTTGGCGTCTGGTGCAGGGTGTATCTGCCCTGGCCCGGGGCATCTGTGTATCAGTGTATCAGTTGTATCTTGGGCCATGAACCGGCTAAAGAATAACACCGCAACTTCCACTTGTAGCACCACCTTTTTTTTTCCATCTCGTTCTTGTACACTACATATGCCAGACAGCATTTCTCAATGGAGTCAAGACTGTAGCCTAATAAAATAAAGAAAATCTTTATGCACAGTTTGGGTTGTCATTTGGTAGGGTCATATGACTAACACTGATTGAGCTACTGCTGTTTCCTGCTATGCTCTCCTGCCAGCTCAGTAATGCATTTGCTATTCAGTGCACTTTGGCTTGCAATTCAATTACTCACCGAGGTTTTATCTTATTTCCTTTTGAAATTCTCTTTTTAATTTGCTTTTGTGCTCCTGTCAGACTACATATTACATGTTTGAATATATTCTGTCTGTATTGTCTGTATGCATATAGAGCGTTGACTTTATTGTTGCTATTTTTTTGGTGCATTATCCATCCATCCATCCATCCATTATCTTCCACTTTATCCTGTATTAGGGTCGCAGGGGGGGGGGGGGTCACCATGCCCATCCAGGGGGAGAACGTCTCGGGCGCTGGGCAGATACACCCAGGACAGGGCGCCAATCTATCGCTGGGCACTCACTCACTCACACAGATACATCCTATAGGGGGTAATTTGAAGAACTCAATTGACTTGATCCGGGGGCGCGGTAGCTCAGTGGTCAGGGTGTTGGGTTATCAATCTGAAGGTTGGGGGTTCAAATCCCAGGTCCACTGAAGTTACCAATGTGGGTCCTTGAGCAAGACCCTTAACCCTCATTGCTCCAGGGATGTTGTGATGAACCCTGTGCTCACCTTGTAAGTCGCTTTGAATCAAAGCGTCTGCTAAATGACCAAATGAAATGACCCAATGATCCATGTTTTTGGACTGTGGGAGGAAACCGGAGAACCCGGAAGAAACCCATGCGGACACGGGGAGAACATGGAAACTCCACTCATATGGGGATTCAAACCGGGAATCCCTAGTGCTGAGAGGAGAACGTGCTAACCACTAAGCCACCGTGCCGTGCTTGGTGCATTATGTTTTCCTTATTATTATTATTATTATTATTATTATTATTATTATTATTATTAATATTATTATTATTATTTCATGTCACATGACACAATCTTTACGATTGGCTCATCAAAGATTTATCAAATATGCAAACTCTGCATTACTATTATCCATCCATTATCTTCCGCTTTATCCTCTACTAGGGTCGCGGGGGGTTCCCCATGTCCATCCAGGGGAGAACTAAAAGCCATTTAAAGAAACGTGGATTATACAAGGGGCTTAGTGTTAGCATGTTCTCCACCGAGCGCTAGGAATTCCCGGTTCGAATCCCAATCTGGGTGGAGTTTCCATGTTCTCCATGTGTCTGCGTGGGTTTCCTCCTACAGTCCAAAAACATGGATCAATTGGCCCATATAGAGTGTGTCTGTGTGAGTGAGTGTGTGCCCAGTGATGGATTGGCGCCCTGTCCTGGGTGTATCTGCCCAGCGTCCGAAACGCCCCCCCGGCGCGCGATCTTAGTAGACGATAAAGCAGAAGATAATGGATGGATGTATAATACAAGCTGTAACATTATATTGTTAAATATCATTTCTTTCGTCAAATTTATGGTCAAGGATTTTTTAAAATATTTATATTCTATATAGGCTGAATAAATTCATTTCTTTTTGTTTATACAGCTTATACATAACGCTATATCATGCTATAATAATTTTATTTCCTCAATTGCTACCTGTCCACTCGTCTTTACAGTCAATCCAAACCCTGGCATCACCAGTGATGGATTTAAATTACAGTATGTACTCAAATAATACAGATATCATTGCTATACCATTGGTAGCTCAATGGTCAGGGTGTTGGAACTATCCAATCTGAAGGTTGGGGGTTCAAATCCCAGGTCCACTGAAGTTACCAATGTGGGTTCTTGAGCAAGACCCTTAACCTCATTGCTCCAGGGATGTTGTGATGAACCCTGTGCTCACCTTGTAAGTCGCTTTGGATAAAAGCGTCCAATAAATGTCCAAATGTAATGTAAATGTAATGTAGATATCATGTGCCATAGCGTATTAATCCTCTGTATACCAATACAGAATAACAAAGGCAAAATTACAAAGAGAATTCATAAACACACATGAAAAAAAGAGAGTGTTAGTGACCTTGGCCAGGAAATCATAATTCACGGCTGAACTATGCTAATAGAAAGCACCTTCAACGGCGAAGTGAAAGTCAGGGGGAGAATGAAAACAGTTAATGAAAGGGGGCTGGCAAAAGAAAAGGAGTGGAAGAGAAGAGGTGGCTAATATGAAAATGAATTAGTGGATGATAATGAAACACTGGTGTAGCAAGCAGAGAGGGTGGATGGAGACGCAGTAAAAAGGATATTAGTCATGCTTAGGGAAAGAAATGTGTGGAGAGATTTGAGTACGCCAAATAGAGAGCTTGAGTAAAACAGAAAGGTCACATGGGCAGCACAAGAGAGTGTAAGAACATTAGGAGTAGAACTGGATGGAATGGGGTTGAGGGATGAAGGGAGGCTCCGGGTTCTCTGGTTTCCTCCCACAGTCCAAAAACCTGGTGAATTGATGTTCTAAATTACATACATGCTAAGCTGTAAACCTGTTGTCATTCATTCATCCATTATCTTCTGCTTTATCCTTTACTAGGGTCGTGGGGGGGGTTCCCCATGTGCATCCAGGGGAGAACGTTTCAGGCGCTGGGCAGATACACCCAGGACAGGATGCAAATATATCGCTGGACACACTCACTCACACAAACACACTCTATATGGGGCAATTTGGAGAATTCAATTGACGTTGATCCATGTTTTTGGACTGTGAGAGGAAACCGGAGAACCCGGAGGAAACCCACACGGACACGGGGAGAACATGGAAACTCCTCCCAGATTGGGATTCGAACCGGGAATCCCTAGCGCTGAGAGGAGAACATGCTAACCACTAAGCCACCGTGCTGCCATCCAGTGGAAACCATCCATCCATCCACTCAAACACACACACACACAAGCACTCTCTATATGGGGCAATTTAGAGTGTGTTTGTGTGTGTCTGTGTGAGTGAGTGTGTGCCAAGTGATAGATTGGCGCCCTGTCCTGGGTGTATCTGTCCAGCGCCCGAGACATTCTCCCATGGATGGGCATGGGGAACTCTCTCACGACCCTAGTAGAGGATAAAGCGGAATGGATGGATGGATGGTTTCCAACCCGGGTGGCATGGTGGCTTAGTGGTTAGCATGTTCTCCACTCAGCGCTAGGGATTGAGTTTCCATGTTCTCCGGTTTCCTCCCACTGTCCAAAAACATGGATCAAGATCAATTGAATGCTCCAAATTGCCCCATATAGAGTGTGCCTGTGTGAGTAGTGTGTGCCCATCGACAGATTGGCACCCTGTCCTGGGTGTATCTGCCCAGCGCCCAAACGTTCTCCCCTGGATGGGCCATTAAAACAATTTCAAGAAAATGGTGGGCCCATTGTCAGAGATATAGGTTGCCATCTCAGGGCTAGCCAGTCCACTTTCTTTTTTTTATTATTTACCTAAAATATTTTTACACAGACTACAAACAACGCTGATTATAACTGCTATAAATGCGAAATGCTGCTCAAGGTTAAATACAGTTAAGGTCTCCGTTACTTTGAAGTAATGAATAGCCTTAGAACTCTGAACCCTGAACACTCATTCATGATTTTTATTTCAGATGTGGTAGAGCACCATTATGCTAAAGATTATGCTCCCCCCCTCAGCTCTCGCGATTATAGGTCATTCACATAATCACTATTTCAGTGATATTGCTCACTGGAGGTGTTCGATTCATCCAGCTAGTCTTTACTGATAGCTAAATTTAGGCATTACAATGCCATGCTCTGGCTGCATAGTTCTGTTATACGTTTAGGTCCATGATTGGACCAATTTCTTTCCAGCTGAAGTATCCATTCACCTCGTATTCACCTGGTCTCTCCCTTCCCATTACTGCTAACCCCTTTTCTTTGCCTGACATTTGCAACAGCCGAACATTAATTCTTTCCTTTATTGCCCTCTCTCTTTCAGAATCCTTCCCTCTACCAGTAACAATTTCCTTCTGAAGAATCTGGTCTCAGGAGCCGATTACAACCTGTGCGTCTTGGCCATCTTTGACGAAACCGTCACCTCGATGGCTGCCACAAAGGTCTTGGGTTGCACCCAATTCAGCACCAAGGACAATTACCCAGACTGTCGCTCACTCCAAGCCCATTTTCTGGGTGGAACCTTGACTATACTAGTCGGAGGGGTCGTCGTGGTGTCACTACTGGTGTTCACGGTGGCGCTCATGGTCCGTCACCGGGTGTGCACTAACCATAGCGGTCACCACCATGACCCCGGCACTGAGGTTGGATGCTCGGATACGGACTCCACAGCGGCGGCCAAAGGAGCTGCGGTTTTCCCTCAAAGCAACGGAAGCGGCGAGGTGATGATGGTGGTCCTGCCCAACGGGCTGTTTCAGAAAAGGAAAGGGGGGGGGACTGGGATGGAGGCATCACCTAAGCCCATTCCCGGGCCTAAACCACAAACACTGCCTAAGCCTAAGGTCAACCTGGAGCAGCTCAAAGCCGGGATAGCGGCACATAAGGCTCCTTCCACCGTACACGCCAGAGACCGAGCGGATGCCGATGTATTACACCCCATCCACACTGCCCCGGCGCTCGCGTCAATCAGCAGCAGACCCCACCAAACTCCACCTACCAAACAGGGATGTGGCAAAACGGGCTAGCTTCAGCCTGCCTCACTATGATACAGATTTGGCGGATAGACGCTTCAGCACGGGAGGGACTGTTCGAGTCCGACGAGGAGGTCGGGAGGAGCAAAGCAACCCGGAAACACTCCCTCCGTGCAGGCACAAACGAAGCTCGTCATTCGATATGGGCAACATGGCCGCCACAACCTGTTACAGTTACGCCCGGCGGCTGGGGGTCATCTGGAGCAAACGGAGCCAGTCGTTGCACGGCATCCTCGTTCAGTGCGCCTCCACGGCCGGCAGCGGCGAACACCACACGCATTGCGCCGTCCTGCCCTATAACAGCAACTCCGCCAAGTCCGGGGTCAAGCAAAAGCCCACAGAGCCGAAAAACAAAGGGAAGGATCAACAAAATAAGGAGAAAGGAGACGAGATGGAGGAGAGTGTGGTGTAGGTCGACAGGCAGTGTGTCGGGGTTTGAAAACAACAGCGGCGAGAGAATGGAGAAGGACCTACAGAGGGAGCCGCGAGGCGAGGTGTGATAAGTGGGAACAGGGGAAGCTGTTAGCAAGAGTGTAAGGTTGAGTGGAGATTTAAAAAAAAAAAAAGCCAAGATGTCACGGAGGAACCAAAAAAAAAAGTGAGGAGGAAAGAACGGGGTAAAAAAATTGGCCTAATGTTAAATGGACTATAGCGCGAGGACATGGTGGATGTTGGAACCCTCGTCCTGTGGGACTCCAGGGTAAATGGATTCGGAATCAACACTGACGCACAATCCTTTCAAGCAGCTCGTATTAGGAAAGAGGAGGCGAGCTAAATAAAGATGCATTTCGTGGTTCAGGACAGGGACCGAGCGAGCGAGGGAATTTGAGAAACGATCAATTAGATATCCCGGCTCTGGGATTAGCGAGACCGAGCCCGTGGCTGAAACGCCGAGTCATGCGGAATCAATGGGATATGTGTGTGCGATGGGGGGAAAAAAGGATTTGGGACGGACTGAGTACAAAGACAAACAGATGCCCAATGACAAAGGACGAATGGGATTGGCTCCAGTGTGTTTGGGGAAGTGGCGGCGTGGAAATGGGCGCAGGCCAACCCTTCGGTGTGATGTCCGTCACCCTGCTGGACGCTCAGTGCAAACGGAACGACTGGGATTGTGCTTTAAAGAACGGATTCTGATGCAGTACCGTGGCCGGCGTTACTAAACGCCGTGAGGCGGACGTAGAACTTTGTTATCCGACAGAAAAAAAAATTTATTCCCATTAAAGGTCTGTTTTCTTACTAACTTTAATGAGCGACGGAACTAAAGGGAAATTTGTTGCATTGAATTTTGCTGATGGATGAATTTGGATGTGTGCGATGATCTTGGGGTTTTGATTTAAAAAATATATATATAACCCGTCTTGATTCTAATGTTTCGATTTGATTTGATTTTGCCAAAGTAAATATTGTTATCTTGACTTGATATTCGAAATAATCAAATAAAATCAAAACAATATGGCCCAACGTTTACTGTGCTTGAATAATTTGGTTAATATCTACGAAAACATCCATCCATTATCTTCTGCTTTATCCTCTACTAGGGTTGCGGGGGGGTTCTCCATACCCATCCAGAGGAGAACGTCTCGGGCGCTGGGCAGATACACCCAGGACAGGACACCAATCTATCACTGGACACACACTCACTCACACAGACACACTATATGGGACAATTTGGAGAACTCAATTGACTTGATCCATGTTTTTGGACTGTGGGAGAAACCGGAGAACCCGGAGGAAACCCACGCGGACACGGGGAGAACATGAAAACTCCACCCAGATTGGTATCTGAACCTGAATCCCAGCACTTACAGAATGTCAGTCACATGACAAGTCACTTTTTAATCCAAAGTGTACCGTGTTTCCTAAAATAATAACAATAAATGTCTAAGTGTTTTAGATATGGCTTAGTGTTTAGCATGTTCTCCTCTCAGCACTAGGGATTCCCGGTTCGAATCCCAATCTGGATGGAGTTTCCATGTTCTCCCCGTGTCCGCATGAGTTTCCTCCGGGTTCTCCGGTTTCCTCCCACAGTCCAAAAACATGGATTAAGTCGATTGAGTTCTCCAAATTGCCCCATATACAGTGTGTCTGTGTGAGTCAGTGTGTGCCCAGTGATAGATTGGCGTCCTGTCCTGGGTGTATCTGCCCAGCGCCCGAAACGTTCTCCCCTGGATGGGCATGGGGAACCCCCCCGCGATCCTAGTAGAGGATAAAGCTGAAGATAATGGATGGATGGATAATCAGCATTAATATGAATAACCTGTGTGGGGTGTTCAACCTGTCTGGCTCCTAGATGTTGATGATACGACCATGTTTACCTTTATTCAAGGTATACAACGAAATGTGTGTATACACTGAATTAAAGCTGATCCATTATGTACTGTATACATATTTCATAAGGCCTTTTATACTAAGCTGAAGATCATTATTTAGTATTGACCCAGCAGTGTGTTTGTTCGGTGTGTTGCTGCAATTATCTGTATAGTATAAGAATGATTTAGCAAACAAACACACACACATACACATACACACACACACACACACACACACACACACACAGGACGAGATAAAGAGCACTACAGAGGGCGAGATCGTCATACCGACCCACAGACATACACACACACCTACACACCAAAATCATCTTTAGAATGATCAAGTTGGAAACAGACAGGGCAGAACATAATGTGGAAAATGGGGGGGGGGGGGGGTGCAGGGGGGACAAGGACACACAGTCTGATAGACTGCTGATGCCAGATAGAACAGAGGACAAAATGTGAAGCTCAGAGTAGTGACAGAGGGGGAAAAAAAGAGTGCGTGGGAGGGCAGCGGGTCTGCAGTGTCTGTGCTTGGGGTATTTTTGGAATGTAATTACTTTGTCAGAATGTATGGCATCGCCAATAAAGCCCATTTAGGCATGGCTGAGGAGAAATGTAGGGGAGAAGATAACTTGCACTCAGTGTGAATATATATATATATATATATATATATATATATATATATATATATATATATATATATATATATATATATATTTCTAAAATGTTCTCCTTTGGATGGGCATGAGAACCCCCTGTGACCCTAGTAGAGGATTAAGCAAAAAAGAATGAATAAATATATATATATATATATATATATATATGTGTGTGTGTGTGTATATAATTATTTTTTTTTTTGCTTAGTCCTCTATTACGGTCACAGGGGGTTCTCATGCCCATCCAAAGGAGAACGTTTCGGGAGCTGGGTGGATACACCCAGGGCAGGGTGACAACCCATAGCTGGGCACATACTCACTCACACAATGTGCACACAAACACACACACACACTATAAGGGGCAATTTAGAGCAGTCATTTTACCTTGATGTCATGTTTTTGGACTGTGGGAGGAACCCGGAGGAGGCCCAAGCAGAAATGGGGAGAACACTCACTCCACCTAGATAGGGATTTGAGGATGGATTCCCAGTGCCGAGAGGCGAACATGCCGACCACTAAGCCACCATTTTATATATATATATATATATATAAATAATTTTATTTATTTATTTTTAAATAAATGATGCTAAATTTCCTCTAACCATAGCTCCTCAGACAGAAACATGTAAGAAAACATATGGTTGATGACAGAAATCACAGCAACGTTGTTTAAAAATACCTGGTGTGAAATAAATACAACTACCAGAAAGGTCTAATATAAGATATACTAATTGGACACTTGATTAAAGTCAATCATCTGGTTGCACACTGGACCTCCCTCGGCTTTCCGAGCAGCAGCGATTTGCTTTGCATGAATTCCAGTTGAAATTGTTTAGCATAATATTACCCCATGCTGACAGGATGTCCTCCTGCAGTTAATGCAAATGTGATGGAGCTACTGCTCTGCTTTAAACAGGCTATTGTACCTCATCCCATAGACGACCTATAAACAGGTACTACAGTCATGTGCCAGGATCTAATCCAGTACCACATTAAACAGAACCATGTGATATGATGGGATGAACATGGTTATTTATGGAGTCCATCCACGGGTATCAGGACATGCCAATCATGTGATTACCTCACTGTCACAAGTCTGAGCTGCTGATAGGGAGGGTTTATCAGTCATTAGCATGGAATGCCCACCATAGGGTCGGGGGGGGGGGGGGTTCCCCATGCCCATCCAGGGGAGAACGTTTCAGGCGCTGAGCAGATACACCCAGGACAGGACGCCAATCTATCGCTGGGCACACACACACTCACACAGACACACTCTAAATGGAGCAATTTTGAGAACTCAATTGACTTGATCCATGTCTTTGGACTGTGGGAGGAAACCAGAGAACCCTGAGGAAACCCACGCAGACACGGAGAACATGGAAACTCCACCCAGATTGGGATTCGAACCGGGAATCCCTAGCGCTGAGAGGCGAACGTGCTAACCACTAAGCCACCATGCCACCTAGCATGGAATGAATTTTCTTATTCATTTTAACACACTTTTACACAAACAGTGGAGCTGTCATCTGCTGCAGTTCATCTTTGTCAAAAATAGTGTGTATTTCGACACATTAGTTCATATAATACTTCCAGAACTATATTAGTCTGCATGTCTGTGTATTGCCTGGTAATCAGAATGCTTAGGATATCCACCAGTGACCGCCTTCTATTTTATTTACAGCCACAGGATCCTCGTTTATTATTTTATAACAATATTTTCAGTATATATACGGTTTCCAGTTTTTAGAATAATGGCCCTTTGCTCATCTTATCACTGCAAAAATCTATCCATACATTATCTTCAGCTTTATCCTCTATTAGGGTTGCGGGGGGGTTCCCCATGCCTATCCAGGGGAGAACGTTTCGGGCGCTGGGCAGATACAACCAGGACAGGGCGCCAATCTATCACTGGGCACACACTCACTCACACAGACACACTCTATATGGGGCAATTTGGAGAATTCAGTTTACCTTGATCCATGTTTTTGGACTGTGGGAGGAAACCGGAGAACCCGGAGGAAACCCACGCGGACACGGGGAGAACATGGAAACTCCACCCAGATTAACACAAATCAAATTTGTTTCTACATGAGTCCAGTATAATGATCTGCCAATATAGTCAGTGAATTTATCTTGTTAAGATTATGTTCAATAAAAGAAAAAGTTTCTTGAAACTGGACTATTTATATTGAATTAAACGGTGGCTTAGTGGTTAGCATGTTCTCCTCTCAGCACTAGGGATTCCTGGTTCGAATCCCAATCTGGGTGGAGTTTTCATGTTCTCCCTGTGTCCGCGTGGGTTTCCTCCGGGTTCTCCGGTTTCCTCCCACAGTTCAAAAACATGGATCAAGTCAATTGAGTTCTCCAAATTGCCCCATATAGAGTGTGTTTGTGTGAGTGAGTGTGTGCCCAGAGACTGATTGGCATCCTGTCCTGGGTGTATCTGCCCAGCGCCCGAAATGTTCTCCCCTGGATGGGTATGGGGAACCCCCTGTGACCCTAACATAGGATAAAGCGGAAGATGATGGATGGATGGATGATAATAATAATAATAATAATAATAATAATAATAATAATAATAATAATAAATTAATAATAAAAAAAATATTTGTTAGACTTTTTAAAAGATTTTGAAAGATTTGAAGTTAACCATTGTGGGACCAATACAGGTACATCAATCCATCAATCCATCAATCAATTTTCTGACTTGTTTGGCTATATATATTTTCAAAATTCACTCAGATCCCTGAAATGTCACATACTGATGTGGATTCACATCATAACTGTCTCAAGGACAGCTTTATGCTGCATTCTAAAGTCATGCATCTAATTTGCATATAAGGATGATCCAATTAGAAAAGGGCAGGTGTCACTTATAAAGTGAGTAAATCTTCAAATTTCTTAAATTAAGAATGTTTTAAAAAAAAAACTGGACTATTTATCTCTATTTATTGAAAATTATCTCCGTTCTTGGGGCGGCACGGTGGCTTAGTGGTTAGCATGTTCTCCTCTCAGTTCTCCTCCCAGAGCCCGAAACGTTCTCCCCTGGATGGGCATGGGGAACTACCCTGCGACACTAAGAGGATAAAGCTGAAGATAATGTATGGATGAATGTCTGATCTTCTTGAAATAAAAAAAACAAGATTCGTTAGACATTATTATAAAAGATTTTCTGACTTGGATAGCACGGTGGCTTAGTGGTTTAGCATGTTCTCCTCTCAGCACTAGGGATTCCCAGTTCGCATCCCAATCTGGGTGGAGTTTCCATGTTCTCCCCGTGTCCGCGTGGGTTTTCCTCCGGGTTCTCCGGTTTCCTCCCACAAAAACATGGATCAAGATGAATTGAATTCTCCAAATTGCCCCATATAGAGTGTGTCTGTGTGAGTGAGTGTGTGTCCAGTGATAGATTGGCGCCCTGTCCTGGGTGTATCTGCCCAACGCCCGAGACGTTCCCCTCTGAATGGATATGGGGAACCCCCCCACGACCCTAGTAGAGGATAAATGGATGGATGTCTGATCTTCATGAAATAAAAAACAGGATTCGTTAGACTTTATTCTAAAAGATTTTCTGACTTGTTGAGATTTTATTTGTTGCAGTGACACTGATGGCTATGCTTTGTTCAAACTCACTCAGATCACTGAAACGGCTCACGCTAATCTGGATAACTGACTCAAGGGCAGCATTATGCTGCATTCTAAAGTCATGTGTGTAATTTTCATATAAGGATGATCTGATTATGAAAGGGCAGGTGTCGCTGATAATATGGCTATTCATAGTTCCTATGTATAGTTCCAATTCTGCATGAGAATGTGCTGAAGCTATGGAAGGCTGCACTTCGTGAGTGATGGATTTCTTTCCGGAGTCCGTGCTAACATCATTAGGTATGTCTAAGTGTAATCAGCTCTAACCTTGCTGCTAGCTGCGTACTTGAATGTCAGAATGTTCTTGGTGATGGCAGTTATTAGCAGCACTGAGGGTGGGGTAAGTTATGAGCAACACATACATTCATTTCTGGACCGCTGACCCATATTTAAAGAGAGCACAAATCCAATTTCCCGGTGCAAGAATGCTTATAGCGCTTCCAAATCTGTGTAACCAATATATCAGAGTTCTGAATAATAAAAGCAGATCAGCATCATGCATGATAAAGCCATTACTGAACTGAAATGAAAATACCCCACACACACACACACACACACACACATATATATATAGATATACACACAGACATACACACACAGAAATACACACACAGAAATACATACACACACACACACAGAAACACAGTCACAGACACAGACATACACACATAGACACACACACACAGAAATATACACACAGAAATACATACAGACACACAGACACAGACACAGACATACACACATAGACATACACACAGACATACACACACGCACACAGACATGCACGTGCACACACACACACACACAGTCACAGACAAATAGACATACACACACAGAAATACACACACAGAAATACATACATACACACAGATACATACATACATACATACACATACAGACAGACATACACACAGAGACACAGACATAAATACACAGAGATAGACTCAGACACAGAGATACACACGGACACAGACATACACAGACATACACACAGACACACACAACACAGACACAAACATACACTCAGACCCAGACCAAGATATACAATCACACAGACAGACACATACACAAACAGACATACAGTCGCAGACATACAGATGCAGACGTACAGACACAGACATGCAGACACAGACATGCAGACACAGACATGCAGACACAGACATACAGACATACACTCAGACAAAGACATACAGACACAGACATACACACGCAGACATACAGACACAGACATACACACACAGACATACAGACACAGACATACACACAGACAAAGACATACAGACACAGACATAGACACAGACATAGACACAGACATAGACACAGACATACAGACACAGACATACACACACCAGACATACACACACCAGACATACACACACCAGACATACACACACCAGACATACACACACCAGACATACACACACTGACATACACCTAGACAAAGACATACAGACAAAGACATACAGACACAGACATACAGACACAGACATACACTCAGACAAAGACATACAGACACAGACATACACTCAGACAAAGACATACAGACAAAGACATACAGACACAGACATACAGACACACAGACACAGACATACAGACACAGACATACACACTCAGACGTACACACACACACACACACACACACACAGACACACACACACAGAGACATACACAAACAGACAAAGACATACACACAGAGACCCAATTCAATTCAATTCAATTCAATTTAATTTTATTTATAAAGCACATTTAAAACCACAGCGGACCAAAGACCCAGACCCAGAGATCTACACACAGAGATACACTCAGACATACACACAGACAAATATACTGAGGGTGTCTTCTTCCCTGCAGTATATAGATGTAATAGTCCTGATAGTCCTGACCCGGTAGCAAGTTGTGTTATTAGATTCTGTTGCTTTGGGAGGATTACTGGCAGCTTTAATATGACCCTCTTATGGTATTAGAATGAGAGACAAAAGGTGAGCACAGGGATGCAAATGTGGTGCGGAAATGTGTGTCAGGTTGGGAGTTTGAGATAGATATTCATGTATGTGGAAATGCAAACTGCTGTGTGTGTGTGTGTGTGTGTGTGTGTGTGTGTGTGTGTGTAGGTGAGGGTGTGCTGAATGGCATGGTGATTCATGATAGCCAGGAGGAACAGAACATCTCGCTTTCCACCATGTTGCCAGCGGCGAACTCCTGGCCCAATTTGCCTAATTAAAAAGTACTCATTAACAAACGTACACACACACACACACACACACACACACACCTACACACACACACACACACACACACACACACACACACACAGAAAACACCAGCTTCCAAGCCATTCTCTTTCTTTTAACCAGACGGATGTCTGTAGCTTTTTACCTCCGGTTCCACGTGCTGTACGGAACATCATGCTCAGTGACAATCTGTCAATACGGACTTGGCATGTCTCCCCTGCACTTGTGTCTCCAGTCAGACGAGCTTTTAAGCTTCCGCCAGAGCCGCTGCCACCGAGACCCTATCAGCACCACTTTTCCACACCGCTACGCTGGTTGGTTGGCCCGAAATCTCCCCCTCAACTGCCAGCAACATGGTCCGTGCAGACCGGCCAGCTGAATCCTAATGACTCCCCTAAAGCTCCACAGCTGGGGCAGTTGTTTTCAGAGGCGTGTTAACATTTGCTTTCACGAAATGCATAGATTTTCACGTGTATGATCGTACCAGTGATGCACTTCCCATGTGTTTACGTCGTACATATAGAACGTGAAGTCCAAGTGCATGAATTTCATTCTTGTATTAGTATCAGAATCACCCGTTTTCACATGGGCTCCTCCGGGTTCTCCGGTTTCCTCCCACAGTCCAAAAGCATGGATCCAGGTCAATTGAGTTCTCCAAATTGCCCCATATAGAGTGTGTGAGTGAGTGTGTTCACGCAAAATTAATAAAGTATTCTGATTCTAATCCTCCATCCATCTATTATCTTCCGCTTTATCCTCTATTAGGGTCACGGGGGGGTTCCCCATGCCCATCCAGGGGAGAACGTCTCGGGCGCTGGGCCCAGGACAGGACGCCAATCTATCACTGGGCACACACTCACTCACTCACACAGACACACTCTATATGGGGCAATTTGAAGACTTCAATTGACTTGATCCATGTTTTTGGACTGTGGGAGGAAGCCGGAGAACCCGGAGGAAACCCACGCGGACACGGGGAGAACATGGAAACTCCACCCAGATTGGGATTCGAACCAGGAATCCCTAGCGCTGAGAGGAGAACCTGCTAATCACTAAGCCACCGTGCCGTCCCATCAATTAACTATTAGGGGTGATTAATTCATTTTGTTTTCTACGGATAAATTTCCCATTTTCTACTTTACAAGCAGAATTAATTTATCCTAAGCTTATCCTCAAACTGTTCTCCCCGTGTCTGTGTGGGTTTCCTCCGGGTTCTCCGGTTTCCTCCCACAGTCCAAAACAATGGATCAAGTCAATTGAGTTCTCCAAATTGCCCCATATAGAGTGTGTCTGTGTGAGTGAGTGTGTGTCCAGTGATAGATTGGCGCCCTGTCCTGGGTGTATCTGCCCAGCGCCCGAAACGTTCTCCCCTGGATGGGGATGGGGAACCCCCCAGCAACCCTAATAGAGGATAAAGCTGAAGATAATGGATGGATGGATATTTTACATATGTGCTGGAACCTAAAAACAAGAGCTCGGCCATGACAGCAGATATTTTGTGGCGTTTCTAAAATGAATCATTACAGTGCAATGATATCTATTAAACCCACAAAGGTGCCCAGAAAACAGAGATTTCACTGAAATACTGTCTCTGAGTTACTGATGAAAAAAAAAAAGGTGAATCTGATCCATTTCCTTTGTGTTGCTCACTATTCTCTTTTGCGGATTTGCGGCATGAAGCAATTTATTATTCAGCGCGAATAAAAAGATTCGGAAGATTCTGACAGTGCTTTGTTACAAGGCTTACTGTTATTCTGTTCTCCTTATCAAAGAACTTCATAAGAGCCTGATGAATGCACCTGATACAGCAGAATCCGAAAAACAAGCTCGTTTATTCTCACGCACTTGCTGTTTTGTTTCATGTTGTGTCTTATTTTAGAACGACTCTGAGCAGCAATGTATTGTTAACGTTAACACCAGGACCCATCCATCCATCCATTATCTTCAGCTTTATCCTCTAAAGGTCACGGGGGGGGGGGGGGTTCCCCATGCCCATCCAGGGGAGAAAGTTTCGGGCGCTGGGCAGATACACCCAGCGCCAATCTATCACTGGGCACACACTCACTCACACAGACACACTCTATATGGGGCAATTTGGAGAACTCAATTGACTTCATCCATGTTTTTAGACTGTGGAAGGAAACCGGAGAACCCGGAGGAAACCCACACGGACACGGGGAGAACATGGAAACTCCACTCAGATTGGGATTCAAACCGGGAATCCCTAGCGCTGAGAGGAGAACATGCTAAACACTAAACCACCATGCCGGTCTCATGACATCATCCATCCATTATCTTCTGCTTTATCCTCTATTAGGGTCACGGGGGGGGGGGGGGGTCCCCATGCCCATCCAGGGGAGAACGTTTCGGGCGCTGGGAAAATACACCCAGGACAGGACGCTAATCTATCACTGTACACACACTCACTCACTCATACACACTCTATATGGGGCAATTTGGAGAAATCAATTGACCTTGATTCATGTTTTTGGACTGTGGGAGGAAACCGTAGAACCCGGAGGAAACCCACACGGACACGGGGAGAGCATGGAAACTCCACCCAGATTGGGATTCGAACCGGAAATCCCTAGCGCTGAGAGGAGAACATGCTAACCACTAAACCACCATGCCAGCCTCATTGCATAATTTTCCACTTAATTCTACTAAGGACTAAAGTTGCCGGGGGTTCCCCATGCCCATCCAGGGGATTACATTTCGGGCGCTGGGCAGAGACACCCAGGACAGGACGCCAGTCTATCACTGGGCACACATTCACTCACACAGACACACTCTATATGGGGCAAATTCAACGGAACTTGATCCATGTTTTTGGACTGTGGGAGGAAACCGGAGAACCCGGAGGAAACCCATGTGGACACGGGGAGAACATGGAAACTCCACCCATATTGGGATTCAAACCAGGAATCCGTAGGGCTGAGAGGAGAACGTGCTAACCACTAAGCCACCGTGCCGCCGCAGATGCGGGGGTAAAATTCCCACTCTAGTGGCAAATAACAGTTGGTCCACAGCAGTTCTCTTTGGCTTTGAGTTTGTCATTTTTTCCTTCTCTGCACTGCTTAAATGTGCACTTGATACCCATCTGCTCCAGCTTGGATGCAATCTCACAGTACAAACGTTCATGGCATGTGGCTGCATCCAAATCATTTGCACAGTCTTATCACAGCAGACAGCAAACACAGCTTGCATATCTGTGGCTGACCAAGTTGCTGCCACACTACTTCACCTGACGTAGAGCTGATGCGCTGTTGGAACTGACAGACCATGAAAATACTGATAACAGCCAATCACCACGCTTTGCCAGCTGTTTCTGAGGTTGGAGATGGAGCTGGCACTCTGGTATTCTATGGTCCTGCTCAAGTAAAGTCCAAAACTTGCTTGATTGGGTTTGTAACAAAGCAATTTGGCTTGACTGTAAAAATTACAGTCCATTTGAGATGAGCCCACAAGTTTTTAACAGAGTTGAGGTCAGGTGAAGAAGGAAACCATATGGTTATTCGTTTATCATTAAAGTCTCTGGAGCAGTAAGGAGTTGGGAGTTAGGAGAGTCCACACATAGGCCGGGGTTTGAATCGTCAACCTTCAGAGCGATAACCCAACACAAAAACAAAAACGCAAACTAATATAAAGAAGATAAACACACTCTTGGTCTCTAATTTAATTTTTATTTTACTTTTTTTTATTTCAATTTTTTTTACTTTCTTTTACTTTTCTTTATTTTATTTTATTTTTTTACTTTTTTTATTTTACTTTATTTTATTTTACTTTTTTATTTTACTTAATTTCATTTCACTTTATTTTATTTAATTTTACTTTATTTTATTTCACTTTTTCATTTTACTTTACTTTTTACGTTTTTTACATTACTTTTTTTATTTCACTTTATTTTATTTTATTTTATTTACTTTAGTTTATTTTCATTTTCATTTCATTTCATTTCATTTCATTTCATTTCATTTCATTTTATTTTATTTTATTTTATTTTATTTATTTTATTTTATTTTATTATTTTTATTTTATTTGACTTTACTTTATTTGACTTTACTTTATTTGACTTTACTTTATTTGACTTTACTTTATTTGACTTTACTTATTTATTTTATTTTACTTTTTTATTTTTATTTTATTTTAATTTATTGGACTTTATTTATTTTATTTTATTTTACTTTTTTATTTTATTTTATTTTAATTTATTTTACTTTATTTATTTTATTTTATTTTACTTTTTTATTTTATTTTAATTTATTTTACTTTACTTTATTTTATTTTATTTGGCTTTATTTAACTTGACTTTACTTTTTTATTATTATTTTTTTTTTTTTATTTTACTTTATTTTACTTTACTTTATTTGGCTTTATTTTACTTTACTATTTTATTTTATTATTTTATTTTACATTTTTACTTTATTTTATTTTATTTTATTTCACTTTATTTTATTTCACTTTACAGCACTTTTTAGTACATCATCCCAAACCACCTTCACGGAATTCTGAACCCCCAAAGAGCAAGCCAAAGCAACAGTGGCAAGAAAAAAGTTGTTTTTTTGATTTTTAAGGACAAAACTTGTGAGGAGCTTCCACATACAGGTTGTGCAGTGAACAGGTCCATCTTAGACCCGAAAAGAGAGCAAGGACATGCTAGCATGGGAATTGACGATGCTACATTAGTGTTGTGACTGTTTGTCTGTATATCTGCACTGTAATGGCCTGATGACCTGCCTATGCTGATTACATACCCATCTTCATAAGTGCTTCGGAATTTGCTCCAGGACCCCGGTGTGAATGAATTAATGCCAAAGTGCCAATGAGAACGTTCATGTAATGGGAAGTTACATAAAAATTGCAGGCGACTCTCATTACTGGCTAATACGTAGCTTAAAGCATCAACGGAACCCTGATATGAATTTATCAGTTTTAGAAAACGTGTTGCAATGGCCTTATGAAGTCATGAAGTCATATTTGTTCTACCTCAGATTAAAACTTTAGGTGGAGATGTTGGTAGTTCACATAGTTTATTTATTAGCGTTTTTTTTTTACAATAGTACAGTGTCACTGGCGGCACGGTGGCTTAGTGGTTCCCGGTTCGAATCCCGATCTGGGTGGAGTTTCCATGTTCTCCCCGTGCCCACGTGGGTTTCCTCCGGCTTCTCCGGTTTCCTCCCACAGTCCAAAAACATGGATCAAGTCAATTGAGTTCTCCAAATTGCCCCATATAGAGTGTGTATGTGTGAGTGAGTGTGTGCCCAGTGATAGATTGGCGCCCTGTCTTGGGTGTATCTGCCCAGCGCCCAAAACGTTCTCTGGATGGACATGGAGAACCCCCCCACGACCCTAGAACTGGATAACGTGACAGATAATGAATAGATAGGGGTGGCACAGTGGTTTAGTGGTTAGCACGTTCTCCTCTCAGCGTTAGGGATTCCTGGTTCGAATCCCCATCTGGGTGGAGTTTCCATGTTCTCCCCGTGTCCGCGTGGGTTTCCTCCGGGTTCTCCGGTTTCCTCCCACAGTCCAAAAGCATGGATCAAGTCAATTGAGGGTGAGTGAGTGTGTGTCCAGCGATAGATTGGCGTCCTGTCCTGGGTGTATCTGCCCAGTGCCCGAAACGTTCTCCCCTGGATGAACATGGGGAACCCTCCCGCGACCATAGTAGAGGATAAAGCAGAAGATAATGGATGGCGTACATATTGTCACAAAGCAGCTTTACAGTTTTAAAAGCCTTTTAAACCCCCAAAGAGAAAGCCGAAGCGACAGTGGCAAGACAAAACTCCCTGTTCTGTTGTTATCTTAAGGAAGAAACCTTGTGAGGACCAAGACTCAGTGGGGGGCTCATCCTCCTTGAGCGGCGGGCAGCATCAACAGTGTAGGACTCTAATGTACAGATTGTGTGATCATGTGACCCGTATTAACAATTGAAAACTGTATTATATAATTCCAATGATGGCGTCCTGCAGGACTGTCAGTCCAATAAAACTCCAGGTTCCATTCTGTAATTGTCGTAGCCGCAGAGCTTCAGCAGAACCATGGATGAAGAGCTGACGCCACTTCCAGGAAATTAGCAACACCTCAAAAGAAACAAGCACGCAAATTGGGACAGATATGCAGGTTGATGGTAGCATTCGTTTGAAAAGCAGCTGGCGTGCTTATGGTTTTTTGAGCGGGATTTCCTTTAATCCGTCCGATCTGAATGATGAAAGTGTTCTTTGACTACGGCATGCGGCCTTAATGGAAAAACAAGACGTGATCCAGCATGAATTCCCTTCAGTACGAGACACACCCGGTCACCATAGCACCAAAGAAAGTCAGAATCAGAAATGCTGATCTATTTTCAAATCAAGGGAGCGAGAATAACCCGGCTAACCTCGGACGTGTGCTCTGAGCGAAGAATTTTACAAAATGTTCTCCAACTTCTGGTGGAGATCCCCAAAAATAACCCGCGGCAACTATTTAAGTCCAAACAAACCTGAGGAAATTATTATAGACGTTCGATACAGGGCGGCACGGTGGCTTAGTGGTTAGCATGTTCTCCTCTCAGCACTAGGGATTTCAGGTTCGAATCCCCATCTGGGTGGAGTTTCCATGTTCTCCCTGTGTCCGCGTGGGTTTCCTTAGGGTTCTCCGGTTTCCTCCCACAGTCCAAAAACATGGATCAAGTCAATTGAATACTCCACATGGCCCCATATAGAGTGTGTATGTGTGAGTGAGTGAGTGTGTGCCCAGCGATAGATTGGCGCCCTGTCCTGGGTGTATCTGCCCAGCGCCCGAGACGTTCTCCCCTGGATGGTCATGGGGAACCCCCCCGTGACCCTAAAAAATAGGATAAAGCGGAAGATAATGGATGAGGTAACGATAGTTTGATTTCCTTATCCCCATCTGGGTGGAGTTTCCATGTTCTCCCTGTGTCCACATGGGTGTCCTCCGGGTTCTCCGGTTTCCTCCCACAGTCCAAAACATGGATCAAGTCAATTGAATTCTCCACATTGCCCCATATAGAGTGTGTCTGTGTGAGTGAGTGAGTGCCCAGCGATAGATTGGCGCCCTGTCCTGGGTGTATCTGCCCAGCGCCCGAGACGTTCTCCCCTGGATGGTCATGGGGAACCCCCCCGCGGAAGATAATGGATGAGGTAACGATAGTTTGATTTCCTTATATGGTAATCATACTCATAAACAGGATATAATTCATTCATTCATTATCTTCCACTTTGATCCTCTATTAGGGTCGCGCGGGGGGGGGGGGGTCCCCCTTGTCCATCCAGGGGAGAACGTTTCGGGCTCTGGACAGATACACCCAGGACAGGACGCCTGAATGCCTGAATTCAACTGAACTGAAGGTCAACTGAATTCTTCAAATTGCCCCATATAATGTATGTTTGTGTGAGTGAGTGTGTGTGTGCTCAGTGATAGATTGGCGTCCTGTCCTGGGTGTAACTGCACCATTCCCAAGATATTCGCTAGAATCCGAGTTGGCCGCAGCCAAACAAGTCTTGTTCAATCACAGAGTGGTCGCACTCTTCGTTCACTCAGAACTAGTGATTCCAGGTTCGAATCCCAATCTGGGTGGAGTCTCCATGTTCTCCCTGTGTCTGCGTGGGTTTCCTCCAGGTTCTCCGGTTTCCTCCCACAGTGCAAATATATGTTTAAAAACCCAGCCTTTCCCAATGCGCCCTGTTGGAACATTGCTTTGAGTTATTGTCAGGTCCTGTTGCGTGTCATGGCTGTTTCCCCTGGTGTCTTCTGCATTAAAAACTACTCTAAAACCTTCAGCAGTCTGGATCCTTTACGAACGTTAAGAAGTTTCCTGAAGTAGTATGACGTTCTGGTCATTCGCAGCTTGTTAAGGGCTCCCGTAGTGATCAGAACGAGCATGCCGCTGTGATAGATATGCTTCTCGGCCAGCGACGAAACACTTTGTCATAGATGTCAGAACGGTGTACGTCTGTCCAGAACACAGGCACAAATTTGTGGCCAGAAGCGACAGCGCTTTAACAAACGGAACATGAACAAGAGCAGGCAAGATGCACACGATATCCTGCTGCCTTAGGAACCCGGTCTGAAGGACAGTGGGTAGTTACAGAAACGTTTAACTGCAATGAACCACTGTTTTAAAAATGGAACTTGAATATCTTGCAGCAATGGGAAGCTCTCATCGCAAGAACGTCCTAATAATCTTTAATTCCCAGAGAGATTACACAGAGCTCCAGTTTCCTGTCGCAGTCAAAAAAAAAAAAAAAAAAAGTAAAGAGAAACATTCATTCATTCATTCATTATCTTCCGCTTTATCCTCTAGTAGGGTCGCGGTGCCCATCCAGGGGAGAACGTTTCAGGCGCTGGGCAGATACACCCAGGACAGGGCGCCAATCTATCCCTGGGCACACACTCACTCACACAAACAACCCTATGAAAAGTCCACGTGGACAACGGGGAGAACATGAATGAAACTCCACCCAGATTATTAGGGTTGATCTGGAATCAACACACTCTATGTGGGGCAATTTGGACCGGAGAACCCGGAGGACGTTTTCACCTCTCAGCGCTAGGGATTCCCGGTTCGAATCCCCAACCCACGTGGACACGGGGAGAACATGGAAACTCCAAATTGCCCCAGATTGGGATTCGAACCAGGAATCCCTAGCGCTGAGAGGAGAACATGCTAACCACTAAACGGTCAAAAACCATTCACGCTGGGAATCCCCGGTTCGAATTCCAATCCTTTCCATGTTCTTTCCCCATGTGCCGCCCTAAAGAGAAACATAGATAAGTAAAAAATGATATCTAGCTTTGTGATATGTGAAAATCGGCGTCCCTGCATTGTATTTCTGTTTAAGGCGGCACGGTGGCTTAGTGGTAATGGCACGTTTTGCCCTCTTTAGCGCTATAAATGTTAAGCTAGGGCGGCACGATTTCCCTCAGTTTCGAATCCCATCTGGGTGGACTTTCCATGTTCTCCCTGTGTCCACATGGGTTTCCTCCGGGTTCTCCGGTTTCCTCCCACAGTCCAAAAACATGGATCAAGTTCAATGGAGTTCTCCAAATTGCCTCATATAATGTATGTTTGTGTGAGTGAGCGTGTGCCCAACGATAGATTGGCGTCCTGTCCTGGGTGTATCTGCCCAGCGCCTGAAACTTTGTCCCCTGGATGGGCATGGGGAACCCCACCGCGACCCTAGTAGAGGATAAAGCGGAAGATAATGGATGGATGGAGATATCTACAGACATTCAAACATAGTCAAACTAATTTTACTGTGTTTTTACTCCTAAATGTGGACATACATACACATAGATGTACCTACGTTTATTTTTAGAAGTCGTACTTTATTGTAGTTCACATTAGTTCACTTCATTTTATTACACATGCTTGTTTTTTAGCGTGTAGATACGTTTTTTTGGAATAAAACTTACCGATGTCTCTGCATCTCTTCTTTACCAATAATAAATAGTACATATAGACGTAGCCGAGGTTGTATTCAGAATCCATATTCAGAATATTTTCGTAATATTGAAAACCCAATAATAATTCAGTTGCGCCTTTTATGAGACCCAGTTTTAAAATAGGACGCTTGCTGAAACAACTAAATCCATAACTAAAATGCGTAAACTTAATGAAGGTAGGACACAAGACCCTGCAGTGCATGCAGCCTTGTTATTTTTATGATTTAAAAGAAAGCTTTAAAAAGGCTATTCTCTCTATAAAGATCATCAGCTCAGTCAGGGGTGTGACTTATTTTTTCCATTAGCATGCTGAGCGTAAAGCGCTACTGAAGGCCCGGTTGCTCTTTAAAGTCGGCATGGCCGTGTGGAATTGGGAAGCACAGATGTGTTCAGTAATGACCACCATTGTGTGGGATTATCTGCGCTAATGAAATGCCCAGAGACGATGCTCATCTAAAGCAGCTGCTACTTAAACCTGGTTTGTTCTGGTCCGATCTGATAGTTTGGGTGCTAATCCGTTTCAAAAGTATCGGAGTTAGCAGGACCGTGTCCATTCCGCAGACCGGACGATGCCGTTCTCCTCAACGCCGAGTCTCTCAAGGTAAACGATCCACTTAGGCGCATTCGCTCGGAAACCAAAGTTGGTTCTGCTTTGAATCGCAACACTCCATAAAGTTTCAATCGCCTTCTATTTAAAGGCAGATCCGATTAGCTGCTTAATGTTTTAGTTGGATTTAAGATGACAATCGGATTAGTTTCAGACGTCGTTCCTGGAAGGGCTCGAAACAAGCTAATGAAATTAATTCAAGTACAGCGATAGAATTACACCTTCAAGTCACCATATGGCAACAAGCGTTACTTTCCCTTTAATAGCTTTAGAATATTATGATATGGAAGTATCATTGTGCCTTCATTCCCATTTTTGTCACACCGTTGGAGAGAACATACCAAACTAATCACATACAGTTGAAACCCTTTTGTCTCAATTGTCCGTTCATATAAATAAACATCCATCCATCCATTATCTTCCACTTTATCCTTTACTAGGGTTGGGGGGGGGGGGGGGTTCCACATGCCCATCCAGGGGAGAACGTCTCGGGTGCTGGGCAGATACACCCAGGACAGGACACCAATCTATCACTGGACACACTCACTCACACAGACACACTCTATATGGGGCAATTTGGAGAATTCAATTGACCTTGATCCATGTTTTTGGACTGTGGGAGGAAACCGGAGAACCCAGAGGAAACCCAGGTGGACACGGGGAGAACATGGAAATCCACCCAGATTGGGATTGGAACCGGGAATCCCTAGCGGTGAAAGGAGAACATGCTAAACACTAAACCACCGAGCCGCCCAATAAACATACATACATAATTTATTTTTAAGCTGAGGCATGGTGGCTTAGTGGTTAGCACGTCCGCCTCTCAGTGCTGGGGATCCAGGTTCGAATCCCAATCAGGGTGGAGTTTGAATGGGCTTCCTCTGGGTTCTCCAGTTTCTTCCCAACATGGATTTAAGGGAAATTGGCTGTGCTAAATTGCCCCCATATAGTGCGTGGGTATCTGTTTCAGAGAGGTAGTGAGTATGTGTCCAGCATTGTCCCCTTATCCTGGGTGTATCTGTCAATCTCCTGAAATGTTCTCCTGGAGGTGTCGTCAGCTCTTCATCCATGGTTCTGCTGAAGCACTGCGGCTACGACAATTACAGAACGGAACCTGGATTTTTATTGGACTGACAGTCCTGCAGGACGTCCTCACATGAACTTATATCGTTTTTAATTGTTAAATACGGGTGGCACGGTGGTTTAGTGGTTAGCAAGTTCGCCTCTCAGCGCTAGGGATTCCCAGTTCAAATCCCCATCTGGGTGGAGTTTCCATGTTCTCCCTGTGTCCGCGTGGGTTTCCTCCGGGATCTCCAGTTTCCTCCCACAGTCCAAAAACATGGATCAAGTCAATTGAATTCTCCAAATTGCCACATATAGAGGCGTGTCTGTGTGAGTGAGTGTGTGCCCAGCGATGGATTGGCGCCCTGTCCTGGGTGTATCTGAAACGTTCTCCCCTGGATGGGCATGGGGAACCCCACCGCAACCCTAATAAAGGACAAAGCGGGAGATAATGAATGAATGAATGAATAATTGTTAAATACGGGTCACCTGATCATCACACAATCTGTACATTAGTGTCCTACACTGTTGATGCTTCCCTCCACTCAAGGAGGATGAGTCCCCCACTGAGTCTTGGTCCTCACAAGGTTTCTTCCTTAAAATAACAATACAACAGGGAGTTTTGTCTTGCCACTGTCGCTTCGGCTTGCTCTTTAGGGGTTCAAAGGCTTATAACACTGTAAAGCTGCTTTATGACAATGTAATATTGTAATATCTATAAGCGCTACATAAATAAATGACTAGAACTTAGAAGCAATGCAATCTGAAAGTGTACTCGTCTCTGTTTTGTGCTATCTCATGCATCAAAGCTCGATTCACACCAGATGTGTTATGAGACAGTGATGGTCATGTTTACCTGCTGCTTTTGGTTTTGGTGTCCATGTCAACCAATTACAGTATTTCGCACTGCCTGCAACAGGTGTGGCTCGCACCATATGGCAGACAAGCCCCATCAAGTCTTCACATGTACAGTAGGTTGTCAAATGTTGTAAATATTTGGCAAAATCATCTACATATGCTTTGTTTAGCAGTTTAACAATATTATGTCACTATGTTACTACAATAAATTACTTTGTACTATTTTTATTGATTGCACGCTGGAATGGAAACTTCCATTCAAATGACTTCTCATCTCATTATCTCCCACTTAGTCCTTTACTAGGGACTAGGGTCACGGTGGGTTCCCCATGCCCATCCTGGGGAGAACATTTTGGGTGCATGGTACATCCACACTGTCTCGCTCACACAGACTCAATATATGAGGACAATTTAGATAGGGGCATTTTAGTGCAGGCAATTTACCTTATATCCGTGTTTGTGGACTGTGGGAGAACCCAGAGAAAACCTACATGAACATGGAAAGGACATGGACACTGCGATTTGGATCCCCATTGCTGAGAGGTGATTCAAGATTTAAGAAAGTTTTATTTTCAATTTCATTATAAATTTTAAAAGAAAATAAGACATAAAATAGGATACGATATTAATATGCTAAATATAATATACAATATACAACTATAAGCAACTATATATTTATATAATACAGCATATACAACATCCAACTATATATATATATATATATATATATATATATATATATATAATAATATATATATATATAATGGTAAAAATATAAAATGTAATACACAATGGTAATATAAATATAGCACCATATGCAATCTGAAATATAGCAGAAACTATATATATATATATATATATATATATATATATATATATATATATATACACATATGTGAAGCACGGTGGCTTAGTGGTTAGCACGTTTGCTTCTCAGCGCTAGGGATTCCCGGTTCGAATCCCCATCTGGGTGGAGTTTCCATGTTCTCCCCGTGTCTGCGTGGGTTTCCTCCGGGTTCTCCGGTTTCCTCCCACAGTCCAAAAACATGGATCAAGTCAATTGAATTCTCAAAATTGCCCCATATAGAGTGTGTCTGTGTGAGTGAGTGTGTGCCCAGCGATGGATTGGCACCCTGTCCTGGGTCTATCTGCCCAGTGCCCGAGACGTTCTCCCCTGGATGGGCATGCGGAACCCCACCGCGACCCTAATAGAGGATAAAGCGGGAGATAATGAATAATTGAATGAATATATATATATATATATATATATATATATATATATATATATATATATATATATATATAGATACACACACACTAAGATACCATTCTCCACAAACTAAAAAACAAAAGTTTGTTTACTGGTGAGAATTGTTCCATTTATTAATCTTCACTTCAGAATGAATGATGCAGACTTCCTCGTTTATTCTTGATCATTGTTATAAGCTAATGCAAAGAAAATAGCTAGCTAGGGCTGCAGCAGAATGTTAGATGGTAGAAATACTGCACTGCACACAAAGCTCAGTGAATCTGGAGCAAAAGATAACTGAATGGGTTTTAGCAGCTTCTGAACATTAAATACTCCACCTGCAGCAATCCGACGCTAGTCAGTCTTCCATTTCAAATGAGATATCGAACACTCAGAAGCACTGATTCTCAGCTGGACACTGAAGAAGAAGCGGGCAGGGCTATTACACTAAACTAAAAAGTAGAGGTCAGAACTTTGCTCTGGAGTTTATATTTAATTGATCGCTTCTGAGTAACTAAATAGACAATTCACAATTCCTTTACAGAACAAATTCGGAGTTGATTTCAGGGCTTAGCCTTCTTCCAACTCGGAGAGCAGAATGGGTAACAGAGCTCATGGGAAATATCAGGGATGGTGGAAAATGTTTTGTTCAAGAATGAAAATAATTTCGGTCACCTATTAATGAATTGTAAAATGAACCCATTATATAAATAATATAAATAAATAAGAGACAGAATATAAAAAAGAATATATATATATATATATATATTCTTACTACTTCTGCTTTATCCTGTACTAGGGTCATGGGGGGGGGGTCGCCATCCCCATGCAGGGGAGAGCATCACGGGCTCTGGGCAGATACACCCAGGACAGGACGCCAATCTATCACTGGACACACACTCACTCACACAGACACACTCTATATGGGGCAATTTAGAGAATTCAATTGACCACGGTCCATGTTTTTAGACTGTGGGAGGATACCGGAGAACCCGGAGGAAACCCACGCGGACATGGAACATGGAAACTCCACCCAGATGTGGATACAAACCGGAAATCCCTAGTGCTGAGAGGAGAACATGCTAAGCACTAAGCCACAATGCCGCTATATATATATATATAAAATTAAATCAAGGAATTAAAAGTGAGGTTATTCTTATTCTTTGACTGTGAAATGATACTAATTAACCAAAAGTTTCCCACAATTCAATTCCACGAAGCAGATTTAGTTAGGATACTATTATGCTTGTGGTTTTTTGAGTCAGCTGTTGAAGATTAATGTCATTTGCTTTTCATATTTGCATATAGCCCGGGTTTGCTGCAACTTCGTATTCAGCGCAAGTCTGGGCGGCACATAAAATGCAATTTAAATTAACTTTGCTGCCTCAACTTTGCTTGCTCATCCCATAGCTAATATGTTTAATGTGTTTACTGTCACACTAATTATACGTCAGTCGTACTGGGTGTAATCCAAATTTATTACTCAAGTAGCAAATCTGACAGCCAGAATGTTTATAGCGCAGAATTAAATACTTTTGTTTCCTCTGTAAAATTTCTAAATCCCTGTTAAAATGAATATTCATTCAATTAAACCCGGAGCGCCACGAGCAATTTAAATTGGTCTTGAACTTCATTCTTAAGCCCTCAAAGGATTTGGCACAGCTGCCAAAAAGGGGCATCTGGCAAATATCGTAAGTAGAACATGTTAACCTTCCATTCTCTAAACGATCCCCTGTTGCATGTCCTATCTAATACAGCCTTTGGCAGTTGGACCGATGTGGTGCTTAAAGTTGAAGACATCCATACAGAAATGAATACACATTCAAACTGATTCACAGACACACACATGCTGCAGAAAAATGAGTCAAAACGAGGAATTTCTAAGCGGTATACCTTAGTTGCTGGCAGCATCGCATGCATGCTAATCCTAAAACATTAAAACATCCTGCACAGCTTTTATATATATATATATATATAATATCTATATCTATATATATATATATATATATAGTATATATATATAGTGTGTATATATATATAGAGTGTGTATATATATATATATAGTGTGTATATATATATAGTGTGTATATATATATATATATATATATATATGTATATATATATATATATATATATATATATATATATATATATATATATATATATATATGTATGTATACACACAGTATATATATTCATTCATTCATCCATTATCTTCTTTATCCTATATTAGGGTCGCGGGGGGGTTCCCCATGCCCATCCAGGGGAGAAAGTTTCGGGCACTGGGCAGATACACCCAGGACAGGACACCAATCTATCGCTGGGCACACACTCACTCTCACAGACACGCACACAAACACACTCTATATGGGGCAATTTGGAGAACTCAATTGACTTGTTCCATGATTTTGGACTGTGGGAGGAAACCGGAGAACCCGGAGGAAACCCATGCAGACATGGGGAGATGGGGATGGGGATTCGAACCGGGAATCCCTAGTGCTAAGAGGAGAACATGATAACCACTAAGCCACTGTGCCGCCCCACAGTATATATATATATATATATATATATATATATTTAATATAATTTATATATGTATATATATATATATATATATATATATATATATATATATATATATATATATATATATATTTCATTATCAAATATATATATATATATATATATTTTTATATCAGTTTGAATATATATATATATTATATGTATAAAGAGAGAGAGAGAGGCATGGTGGCTTACGGTGGATTTGAACCTCCAACCTTCAGACTGATAGCCCAACGCTCTAACCACTGAGCTATCGCACCCATATGTGGAATGAGACAGTGTTCTCCAGTAAACAAGGTGCTACACATAACAGTTACTACACAACCAACATAAAGTGCACGTGTGCAAACACAAGGATCACTATAAACACAGGACGACACACAGTACAATGAACATTCACGTAATGGTACGAAGTAAACACTTAGTGAGTTTGTAAGCAGCAACATTAAGTGGATAGGTAACAGTGCAGGTGGCCTCCTAGTGGTGTGAAAAAATGGCCCTGATTGTACAATCTGAAGAGTTTGTAATTGTAGCAGTTATTTATAAATGTGCAAAATGATGTGCCAAAGAGGTGCAACATGTTAGCATTTCATGTTATTGTTCAGGAGTCTGATGGCCTGGGGAAAGACTTCTCAGTCTGGATGTGTTGGCCCGGATACGCCGGTACCACACTGTGGCTTTACAGCAGCCATTTCTAAGGAAACAATTATATAGAACAACAATAAGCAGGCAGAAAATAATTTTAAAGCAGTCTTGTAGCAAAAGAGTTGAAGATGGTTCCACCATTTAGCAGTGGTGAACGATATGGAGTGAGAATTAGATATTGTATTCGAAACTTCCATCCATCCATCCATCTTTCCGCTTTATCCTCTACTAGGGTCGTGGTGGGGTTCCTCATGCCCATCCAGAGGAGAACGTTTTGGGCGCTGGGCAGATACAACCAGAACAGGATGCCAATCTATCACTGGGTACACACTCACAATACTCACAATCACACTCTATATGTATATATGTATATGTATATATACACATATATACCCACGAGCACACGGGGAGAACCACTAAGCCACCATGCTGCACTTATTACATCATGATCCATGTTTTTGGACTGTGGGAGGAAAATGGAGAACCTGGAGGAAACCCACGCCAAAATGGGGAGAACATGCAAACTCCACCCAGATCGTGCGGGAGATGCAAACATGCTAAATACTAAGCCACCGGGCCGTCCTGTATTGTAAAAACCTGTAAATTTAAAAAATATATAACATATGGTCTAGAGAAGGGTGGCACGATGGCTTAGTGGTTAGCATGTTCTCCTCTCAGTGCTAGGGATTCCCGGTTCGAATCCCCATCTGGGTGGAGTTTCCATGTTCTCCCCGTGTCCGCGTGGGTTTCCTCCGGGTTCTCCGGTTTCCTCCCACAGTCCAAAAACATGGGTCAAGGTGAATTGAATTCTCAAAATTGCCCCAAATACAGAGTGTCTGTGTGAGTGAGTGTGTACCCAGCGATGGATTGGTGCTCTGTCCTGGGTCTATCTGCCCAGTGCCCGAGACGTTCTCCCCTGGATGGGCATGGGGAACCCCACCGCGACCCTAATAGAGGATAAAGCGGGAGATACTGAATGAATGAATGAATATATATATATATATATATATATATATATATATATATATATATATATATATATATATATATAATAATGTTTAAAATGGTCCAGTAGCCTGTTTTATTTAGCTGATGCTGTAATATTGTGCAATGCTCTCTTTGCCATTAATAATCTCCTCACCTATTCAACTAAAGCTGGCTCTGAAAAAAATGCAAACATTTATATCCTTTGTTCCTGCACCTCTAGTCCCTTCATACACTCACACTTTTATAAACCACGGCTTTTCTCCAGCTAAGACCGAGTCTAACTTTGTTGGCGTGCTCACATGGCTCTACCAGTCCAGCTGAGAACATATCGGTCTGCTGCTGTCAGCTTTCTCACCGAGTCTCAGCACTAGAGATGATGCCAACCCTAAAGCAGATTCCATAGTTCCTGGCAGCATCACATGCATGCTAATCCTAAAACATCCTGCACAGTTATACATATATATATAGATATAGATATAGATATAGAGGGCAGCACGGTGGCTTAGTGTTCTCCCCGTGTCTACGTGGGTTTCCTCCGTGTTCTCCGGTTTCCTCCAACAGTCCAAAAACATGGATCAAGATCAATTGAATTCTCAAAAGTGCCCCATATAGAGTGTGTTTTTGTGAGTGTGTGTGTGCCCAGTGATAGATTGGCATCCTGTCCTGGGTGTATCTGCCCAGCGCCCGAAACGTTCTCCCCTGGATGGGCATGGGGAACCCCAGGACAGGATGCCAATCTATCGCTGGGCACACACTCACACGCACAAACACACTTTATAAGGAGCAATTTGGAGAACTCAATTGACCTTGATCTATGTTTTTTTGGACTGTGGGAGGAAACCGGAGAACCCGGAGGAAACCCACGTGGACACGGGGAGAACATGGAAACTACACTAAGAGTGGGATCGAACCGGGAATCCCTAGCGCTGAGAGGAGAACGTGCTAACCACTAAGCCACCGTGCCACTCTATAACCTATATATATAATAAATGTATAAAATATACTCATATACGGCGGCATGGTGGCTTAGTGGTTAGCATGTTCTCCTCTCAGCGCTAGGGATTCCCGGTTCGAATCCCCATCCGGGTGGAGTTTCCATGTTCTCCCCATGTCTGCGTGGGTTTCCTCCGGGTTCTCCGGTTTCCTCCCACAGTCCAAAAACATGGATCACGTCAATTGAGTTCTCCAAATTGCCCCATATAGAGTGTGTTTGTGTGAGTGAGTGTGTGTCCAGTGATGGATTGGTGTCCTGTCCTGGGTGTATCTGCCCAGCGCCCGAAACGATCTCCCCTGGATGGTAATGGGGAACCCCCCCCGCGACCCTAATAGAGGATAAAGCGGAAGATAATGAATGAATGGATGAACACTCATATACAAAGGGCACATTTATATTTCAAATGTAACCAAACCAGAAGTGTATAAAAAAAATAATAAAAAAAAAATTAAAAAAAATTTTAACACCTTAATCCAACACAAAGTTTCAGGTTTGGAAGTAGGTTTTGGGCTCCCGGTTCTCATTTCCATATTTAATAAGTGCCACCCGCTTAACAATGCACCCACTCAAAATGACTGTCTCCTGCTAATGGCTTGTTTATGCTGGCTTCAAGCAATTTGGGCTCCAACTGCATAATTTGCTGGAGGTAATAATGGCGTACAGTTTGACAGTCAACCACTTAACAGTCTCATCAGAATAAATAAATAAATAGGACCAGAGCAAACCGTGGAATCATGTTCCCAACAAAATGACACGAGCCAAATTCCAACCAGATAGCGAGGAAGAACCTGCTAAAGAGGGCGACATGGTGGCTTAGCGGTTGGCATGTTCGCCTCTCAGCGCTGGGGATTCCCGGTTCGAATCGCAATCTTTGTGGAGTTTCCATGTTCTCCCCGTGTCCGTGTGGGTTTCCTCCGGGTTCTCTGGTTTCCTCCCACAGTCCAACAACATGGATCAAGTCAATTGAGTTCTCCAAATTGACCCATATAGAGTGTGTCTGTGTGAGTGAGTGTGTGCCCAGCGATGGATTGGGATGGGAGGGTTCCCCATGCCTATCCAGGGGAGAACGTTTCGGGAGCTGGGCAGATGCACCCAGGACAGGGCGAAAATCTATCACTGGACACACTCACTCACACACACCCACACACTCTATATGGGGCAATTTGGAGAATTCCATTGACCTTGATGCATGTTATTGGACTATGGGAGGAAACCGGAGAACCCGGAGGAAACCCACGCGGACACGGGGAGAACATGGAAACTCCACCCAGATGGGGATTCGAACCGGAATCCCCAGTGCTGAGAGGAGAACATGCAAACCACTACGCCAAATATATATATATATATTTCATTCATTCATTCATTATCTTCCGCTTTATCCTATATTAGGGTCGTGGGGGGGGTTCCCCATGCCCATCCAGGGGTGAACGTTTCGGGCGCTGGGTTCTCCTCTCAGCACTGGGGATTCCCAGTTCGAATCCCCATCTGGGTGGAGTTTCCATGTTCTCCCCGTGTCTGCGTGGGTTTCCTCCGGGTACTCCAGTTTTCTCCCACAGTCCAAAAACATGGATCAAGTCAATTGAATTCTCCAAATTGCCCCATATAGAGTGTGTTTGTGTGAATGAGTGTGTCCAGTGATAGATTGGCGTCCTGTTCTGGGTGTATCTGCCCAGCGCCCGAGACGTTCTCCCCTGGATGGGCATGGGGAACCCCCCCTCCCCCCCGTGACCCTAATAGAGGATAAAGCGGAAGATAATGGAAAGAAAGAAAAACAGAAGGGTACGTCATGCCTTGAAGAAATATCGGGTTCTAAGATGGAAATGAGAAGCGAGGAAAGTTCTATTTCCAATTATCATCAAGTGCTCCATCCGTGACAATTAACAAGTGTGTCACCAAAAGTAATCAATTCAATCAAGCGTACCAAAATGAAAGTAAAAACAATCAGCGCAGCGGCAGCTGCAGCGTCTCGCTCTTCATTTCCCCGGATTTAGAAGAGCAAATAACTCCAGTGATGCACTGCGGTGATCCACCATGTTACAGATACAGACCAATCACACAGCTCATCTCATTACATCATCCATCCATCCATCATCTTCAGCTTTATCCTCTATTAGGGTCACGGGGGGGTTCCCCATGCCCATCCAGGGGAGAACGTTTCGGGCGCTGGGCAGATACACCCAGGACAGGACGCCAATCTATCACTGGACACACACTCACTCACACAGACACACTCTATATGGGGCAATTTGGAGAACTCAATTGACTTGATCCATGTTTTTGGACTGTGGGAGGAAACCGGCGCAGACACGGGGAGAACATGGAAACTCCACCCAGATGGGGAGAACGTTTTGGGCGCTGGGCAGATACACCCAGGACAGGACGCCAATCTATCACTGGACACACACTCACTCACACAGACACACTCTATATGGGGCAATTTGGAGCATTCAATTAACCTTGATCCATGTTTTTGGACTGTGGGAGGAAACTGGAGAACCCGGAGGAAACCCACGTGGACACGGGGAGAACATGGAGACTCCACCCAGATGGGGAGAACGTTTTGGGCGCTGGGCAGATACACCCAGGACAGGACATCAATCTATCACTGGACACACACTCTCTCACACATACACACTCTATATGGGGCAATTTGGAGCATTCAATTAACCTTGATCCATGTTTTTGGACTGTGAGAGGAAACCGGAGAACCCGGAGGAAACCCACGTGGACACGGGGAGAACATGGAGACTCCACCCAGATGGGGATTCGAACCAGGAATCCCTAGTGCTGAGAGGAGAACGTGCTAACCACTAAGCCACTGTGCCGCCCCATTAATCCTGTGTCCACGTGGGTTTCTCCGGGTTCTCTGGTTTCCTCCCACAGTCCAAAAACATGGATCAAGGTCAATTGGATTCTCCAAATTTTCCGATACAGAGTGTATGTGAGTGAGTGTGTGTCCAGTGATAGATTGGCGCCCTGTCCTGGGTGTATCTGCCCAGCGTCCGAAACGTTCTCCCCTGGATGGGCAAGAGGAACCCCCCGACCCCCCCGCGACCCTAATAGAGGATAAAGCTGAACATAACACGGTGGCTTAGTGGTTAGCATGTTCTCCTCTCAGCACTAGGGATTCAGGTTCGAATCCCAATCTGGGTGGAGTTTCCATGTTCTCCCCGTGTCCGTGTGGGTTTCCTCCGAGTTCTCCGGTTTTCTCTCACAGTCCAAAAACAAGTATCAAGGTCAATTGGATTCCCCAAATTGCCCCATACAGAGTGTATGTGTGTAAGTGTGTGTCCAGTGATAGATTGGCGTCCTGTCCTGGGTGTATCTGCCCAGCACCGGAAACGTTCTCCCCTGGAAGGGCAAGGGGAACCCCCCCACCCCCCCGCGACTCTAGTAAAGTATAAAGCTGAACATAAAACGGTGGCTTAGTGGTTAGCATGTTCTCCTCTCAGCACTAGGGTTTCCCGGTTCGAATTCCAATCTGGGTGGAGTTTCCATGTTCTCCCCGGGTCCACGTGGGTTTCCTCCGGGTTCCTGGGTGTATCTGCCCAGCGCCCGAAACGTTCTCCTCTGGATGGGCATGGGGAACCCCCCCCCCAATGATCCCTAATAGAGAATACCAGCCAATTTTTGAGTGTGTAGCAGTTATGTGAACGCCTGATTTTAAATGGTGAATTCAGAGAAAAACAACGTTCACGATTGAGTCCCCCGATTCTGTGAACACAGCCAGGTTCTTCCAAAAAAAGGATTATTTTGATTATTGAGAGTGAAGTGGGAGAACTCAACTGGTTGGCAATCATCAGGCCGCTTCGCTGAGAATCGGATTGCCATGGACCAGCTGGACCTAATCACCCAGCATCGGTGGCTGACCCTACTAATGCATTTGTAGTTGAGTGGAATCAAATCCCTTTAAACGTGTTCTGACATCTACTGGAAAGCCTTCCCCGAGGGGCAGAAGTTGTTATTGCAGAAAATAGAGAACTCTGTGTGTGTGCGTGGTGTGTGTGTGTGTGTGTGGTGGTGGTGGGGGAGTGTGTGGTCTCAGATTTTCAACTTTTGCGCTAAGGTCATTTCTCCAGCTCGACAGTTTTTAGCTCTCGCACTCTCTCATCACGTTCCAAGGTGCCTTCTGGAATTTGACATGGTCAGAAGTGACACCCTGGCTTTAATGTGTGCATACCAACAGCAGAACATCTGCACTCGGAGGTTTACAGGGTTGCAGGCAGAAACGCCGGGGCGCTTTGATCTCCGGGACTGAAAGCCTGGCCCGGTCTTGATTTCCGATAATACACCGTTGGCTTCACTGAAGCCAGCCCCCTCATACTAAGACACTAAAGCAGAGGGGCAATCTCATCTATTTCTTATGATCTTTTCCTTTTCAGTCACCTCTCTCCTGCTCATCCATTCACTGCTCGGAACCTGGATTTCGGTTGGATGGGTGCTGTGCAGTCCTCCGCTAGGTTCCACATGCCCATCCAGGGGAGAACATCCAGGACAGTGCACCAATCTATCACCAGGCACACTTACACACACACACAATATGGGGCAATTTAGTCCTCCACTAGGTTCCCTATGCCCATGCCCCACTATATAGGGCAATTTAGTCCTTCACTAGGTTCTCCAGGACAGGGCGCCAATCGATCACCAGGCACACTTCCACAAACACTATATGGGGAAATTTAGTCCTCCACTAGGTTCCCCATGCCCATCCAGGGGAGAACATCCACGACAGGGCGCCAATCTATCGCCGGGCACACTTACACACACAGTATGTGGGGCAATTTGGCCCTACACTAGGTTCTCCATGCGCCAATCAATCACCGGGCACACTTACTCCCACATATACAAACACACCTGGATTTCGGTTGGATGGGTGCTGTGCAGTCCTCCGCTAGGTTCCACATGCCCATCCAGGGGAGAACATTCAGGGAAGGGTGCCAATCTATCACCTGGCACACTTAGACACACACTATATGGGGCAATTTAGTCCTCCACTAGGTTCCACATGCCCATCCAGGGGAGAACATTCAGGGAAGGGTGCCAATCTATCACCTGGCACACTTAGACACACACTATATGGGGCAATTTAGTCCTCCACTAGGTTCCACATGCCCATCCAGGGGAGAACATCCACGACAGGGCGCCAATCTATCGCCGGGCACACTTACACACACACTATATGGGGCAATTTAGTCCTCCATTAGATTCCCTATGCCCATGCCCCACTATATGGGGCAATTTAGTCCTCCACTAGGATCCCTATGCCCATGCCACACTATATGGGGCAATTTAGTCCTTCACTAGGTTCTCCATGCCCATCCAGGGGAGAACATTCAGGGAAGGGTGCCAATCTATCACCGGGCACACTTAGACACACACTATATGGGGCAATTTAGTCCTCCACTAGGTTCCACATGCCCATCCAGGGGAGAACATCCACGACAGGGCGCCAATCTATCGCCGGGCACACTTACACACACACTATATGGGGCAATTTAGTCCTCCACTAGGTTCCCTATGCCCATGCCCCACTATATGGGGAAATTTAGTCCTCCACTAGGTTCCCTATGCCCATGCCCCACTATATGGGGCAATTTAGTCCTTCACTAGGTTCTCCATGCCCATCCAGGGGAGAACATCCAGGACAGGGCGCCAATCCATCACCTGGCACACTTATACACACACTATATGGGGCAATTTAGTCCTCCACTAGGTTCCCTATGCCCATGCCCCACTATATGGGGCAATTTAGTCCTCCACTAGGTTCCACATGCCCATCCAGGGGAGAACATCCACGACAGGGCGCCAATCTATCACCGGGCACACTTACACACACACTATATGGGGCAATTTAGTCCTCCACTAGGTTCCCTATGCCCATGCCCCACTATATGGGGCAATTTAGTCCTTCACTAGGTTCTCCAGGACAGGGCGCCAATCTATCACCAGGCACACTTCCACAAACACTATATGGGGCAATTTAGTCCTCCACTAGGTTCCACATGCCCATCCAGGGGAGAACATCCACGACAGGACGCCAATCTATCGCCGGGCACACTTACACACACACTATATGGGGCAATTTAGTCCTCCACTAGGTTCCCTATGCCCATGCCCCACTATATGGGGCAATTTAGTCCTCCAATAGGTTCCCTATGCCCATGCCCCACTATATGGGGCAATTTAGTCCTTCACTAGGTTCTCCATGCCCATCCAGGGGAGAACATTCAGGGAAGGGTGCCAATCTATCACCTGGCACACTTAGACACACACTATATGGGGCAATTTAGTCCTCCACTAGGTTCCACATGCCCATCCAGGGGAGAACATCCACGACAGGGCGCCAATCTATCGCCGGGCACACTTACACACACACTATATGGGGCAATTTAGTCCTCCACTAGGTTCCCTATGCCCATGCCCCACTATATGGGGCAATTTAGTCCTCCACTAGGTTCCCTATGCCCATGCCCCACTATAAGGGGAAATTTAGTCCTCACTAGGTTCTCCATGCCACTCAGGATCCAGGGAGAACAAATCCACAGACAGGACGCCAATCCATCACCTGGCACACACTTATACACACACTATATGGGGCAATTTAGTCCTCCAATAGGTTTATGCCCATGCCCCACTATATGGGGCAATTTAGTCCTCCACTAGGTTCCAAACCCATGGGGAGAAAATCCATGGAAACGCCACTCAGATTGGGATTCAAACCTGGATCACCGGGCACAGAACTTACACACGCACACTGGGGCAATTTTAGTCCTCTAGGACTAGAACGCTTGCCCATGTCCCCACTGATTTAGGAAACGCCAATGGTAGGATTCCTGGATCACCGTTGGTTTTACCGGGAAGGAAGGGCCCCTCATATTTCTACCAGGCACACATACTAAGACACAAAAGCAGAGGGGGCAATCTCATCTATTTCTTCTGATCTCTTCTTTTTCAGTCACCTCTCTCCTGCTTACCCATCAGCCCACTCAACCCTCCCCTCTCTCCCCGGCTCACTCCCCTGCTTTCCATTGCTGCTTTGAAAGCCAGTCACACCAATTCGAAACCGCATAATCCCAATTACAGCTTCAAAGTGCCTTCCGTGCCTCATGGAGCACACACATATATTTATTTGTTTGCGAGTTGATGTGTAAGAGAGAGATAGTGAAGATTGAAATACTGTCATTCACACAGCCCAAAATGGCTTTTTCTATGCAACACACCATAAGCACCATAAGCACCCTACACTCTCTAAGGCTCAGCAGTTATCAAGTCGGGAAAATACCTCGCCAACTTTCGACTTCGTCTTCCATACACACACAGAGATGTGCAATTAGATAAACCAATGGGAGATCCTCGTTACATGTTGGGTATGCTGTTGATTTACCATCTACAGTTACAATCCTGGGCGGCACGGTGGCATAGAGGTTAGCACGTTCTCCTCTCAGTGCTAGGGATTCCCGGTTCGAATCCCCTGGTTGGAGTTTCCATGTTCTCCCCGTGTCCGCGTGGGTTTCCTCCGGGTTCTCCGGTTTCCTCCCACAGTCTCAAAATTGCCCCATATAGTGTGTCTGTGTGAGTGAGTGTGTGTCCAGCGATAGATTAGCGTTCTGTCCTGGGTGTATCTGCCCAGCGCCCGAAACGTTCTCCCCTGGATGGGCATGGGGAACCCCCCCCCCATGACCCTACTAGAGGATAAAGCGGGAGATAATGAATGAAAGAATGAAGTTACAATCCTCATCTTCTCAACCATAACGCTGCCAGAGCACCACGGCAACGACCATTACTGGACAGAATCTGGTCCCCATGCCAATCTATCACTGGACACACACTCACTCACACAGACACACTCTATATGGGGCAATTTGGAGAATTCTATTGACCTTGATCCCTGTTTTTAGACTGTGGGAGGAAACCGGAGAACCCGGAGGAAACCCACGTGGACACGGGGAGAACATGGAAACTCCTCCCAGATTGGTATTCAAATCGGGAATCCCTAGTGCTGAGAAGAGAACATGCCAACCACTAAGCCACCTTATTATTATTATTATTATTATTATTATTATTATAAACGGAAGATAATCAGATGAGGTATCAGATTAAACTCATTCATTCATTCATTATCTCCCGCTTTATCCTCTATTAGGGTCGCGGTGGGGTTCCCCATGCCCATCCAGGGGAGAACGTCTCGGGCGCTGGGCAGATAGACCCAGGACAGGGCGCCAATCCATCGCTGGGCACACACTCACTCACACCTACACACTCTATATGGGGCAATTTTTGAGAATTCAATTGACTTGATCCATGTTTTTGGACTGTGGGAGGAAACCGGAGAACCCGGAGGAAACCCACGCAGACACGGGGAGAACATGGAAACTCCACCCAGATGGGGATTCGAACCGGGAATCCCTAGTGCTGAGAGGAGAACGTGCTGACCACTAAGCCACCATGCCGCCATCAGATTAAACTGATCCATTGATTTGAATCCACACCTAATTAATAATCATTTTCCCCTTTAATGCTCTCCAGGAAGGCCGGCACGGTGGCTTAGTGGTTGGCACGTTCTCAGCGCTAGGGATTCCCGGTTCGAATCCCCATCTGGGTGGAGTTTCCATGTTCTCCCCGTGTCTGCGTGGGTTTCCTCCGGGTTCTCCGGTTTCCTCCCACAGTCCAAAAACATGGATCAAGTCAATAGAATTCTCCAAATTGCCCCATATAGAGTGCATCAGTGTGAGTGAGTGTGTGTCCAGCGATAGATTGGCGCCTTGTCCTGGGTGTATCTGCCCAGCGCCCGAAACGTTCTCCCCTGGATGGACATGGGGAACCCCACCACGACCCTAATAGAGGATAAAGCAGAAGATAATGGATGGATGCTGCTCTCCAGGTTGTTTATGAAAGGAATTACGGTGTCTATGTCAAAACATTAGATCCACTAGATACGTCTGCAGCACGGTCCTATTTATACTAAGAATCTAATTACAGGTCCGGTTTATTAATGCCCTTCCCAACACTTAGCGGCTCTGACTGGTTTTTAAAAACCACTTCATTCATCAGCACGCTCCGTAATGAAAGTGATCAACTCACTTTTCCTTTTCGAGATCTTTCTCGCGCTTTTGTTCCAATCTATGATTAGACATTTCAACCATTTAAATGTGGCCTTTAAGCTCGGCTGTGTGCGCGTCATGCCGAGTGCATCAAGCAGAGTGCAATTAGTAGCTGGCCCTACACAGAACGTATGATGCATTAAAAAAAAAAAAAATCGGGAAATTCTTTTTCAACGCAACGTTATGCTGCAGCTTCTGTTAACGATGCTTATTTTAGCCCAGAGTACAACATTTTACCCCAGACTTCACTACATGGCTAAAAATAGCAAAGAGATTTATAATAAGTAGACCATTCATTTAGAGCACGATTGCTATAGGAACCAGAGTTAGGTGCAAAAATGTGTCTTATTAGTGCACTTAGTTTTCTAGTGCACTTAAATGTAAGGGGGTTGGGTAGTTGTATAGGTTAGTAGTTTCCATGGTGCATGTTACATTGTGTGTATGTTCTCCCGTGTCCAAATAGGTTTACTCTGGGTTCTCCGGTTTCCTCCAAAAACATGGATCAAGGTCAATTGAGTTCTCCAAATTGCCCCATATAGAGTGTGTTTGTGAGTGAGTGTGTGTCTAGTGATAGATTGGTGTCCTGTCCTGGCTGTATCTGCCCAGCGCCCAAAACGTCCTCCTCTGGATGGGCATGGGGAACCCCCCCCCTATGACCCTAGTAGAGGATAAAGTGGAAGATAATGGATGAATGAACAATTGTGTGTGACATAAAGCCATCCAGCATTCGTTGTGTGAAATTTAAAGTCGTGTATCATAACATCCATCCATCATCTTCTGCTTTATCCTCTATTAGGGTCGTGGGGGGGGGGTTCTCCATGCCCATCCAGGGGAGAACGTTTCGGGCACTGGGCAGATACACCCAGGACAGGATAAATTGGAAGATAATGGATGGAGGACGGCATGATGGCTTAGTGGTTGGCATGTTCTCCTCTCAGCATTAGGGTTTCCTCAGTTTCCCCAGCGCCTGAAACGTTCTCCCCTGGATGGGCATGGTGAACACAAAGTGACCATGGTAGAGGATAAAGCAGAAGATAATGGATGGATGGAACATAAAAGGGCAGCATGGTGGCTTAGTGGTTAGCACGTTTGCCTCTCAGTGAAAGGGTCGAATCCCAATCTGGGTGGAGTTTCCATGTTCTCCCCGTTTCTGCGTGGGTTTCCTCCGGGTTCTCCGGTTTCCTCCCACAGTCCAAAAACATGGAACAAGGTCAATTGAGTTCTCCAAATTCCTCCATATAGAGTGTGTTTGTGTGAGTGAGTGTGTGTCCAGTGATAGATTGGCGTCCTGTCCTGGGTGTATCTGCCCAGCGCCCGAAACGTTCTCCCCTGGATGGGCATGGGGAACCCCCCCGCGACCCTAATAGAGGATAAAGCGGGAGATAATGGATGGATGGAACATAAAAGGGTAAAATGAAGGCTTAGTGGTTAACACGTTCGCATCTCAGCACTAGGGTGGAGTTCCATGTTCTCCCCGTGTCCGCATGGGTTTCCTCCGGGTTCTCCGGTTTCCTCCCACAGTCCAAAAACATGGATTAACGTCAATTTGAATTCTCCAAATTTCCCCATATAGAGTGTGTCTGTGTGAGTGAGAGTGTGTCCAGCAATGGATTGGCGTCCTGTGCTGGGTACATCTGCCCAGCGCCTGAAACGTTCCCCTATGGGTGGGCATGGGGAACCCATGGCGACCCTAGTACAAGATAAAGTGGAAGATAATGGATGGATGGTAACATAAGACTTATGTGTAAGTTGGGTCTCAGACACTTTAGAATTGAATTCCTGAATGTTGAACAATAAACTATTGTGTTTTTTGGTTACTGTCTGTCGTTAAAAAAATATTCATAATCAACAAAACAAAGTGTGATTGCAGCAGAATGAGTGTTTGTGGCACGACATCTTACATGTTCTGCAATTCCGCACGTAATGGGAAGGCAATTCAACCAAGCAAAATAAACACTGGATTTCAATTTAAATACAATCATTAGTTTGAAATTCTGGACTATAAAAAGAAATTGCATGGGTTCAGCAAAGTTTAAAGTTTAAATTGCATCAGCCGCTGCTTTTTAAAATAAATAAAATATTATATTCATTATTACTTAATCGCGAAACATCAGCTTGGCTTTTTTTTTACGTCCGTAGTTCTGTTTTCAGCTCTGTTGCATTCAGCAGGACAAATAATAAATATCCCAACATTAACACACACATAATACAGACTCAGTATTATTGGGTATATAAGAGAGTTATATTCTCAAGTCCTTACCATAACTATTTGATGACATCAGAGACGGAACCTAAAAATACATTTTTCAAGGAAAATGGATTGAGTGGGGCGGCACGGTGGCTTAGTGGTTTGCACGTTCTCCTCTCAGAGTTAGGGATTCCCGGTTGGAATCCCAATCTGGGTGGAGTTTCCATGTTCTCCACGTGTCCGTGTGGGTTTCCTCCGGGTTCTCCCGTTTCCTCCCACAGTCCAAAAACATGGATCAAGGTCAATTGAATTCTCCAAATTGCCACATATAGAATGTGTCTGTGTGAGTGAGTGTGTGCCCAGTGATTGATTGGTGTCCTGTCTTGGGTGTATCTGCCCAGCGCCCGAAACGTTCTCCCCTGGATGGGCATGGGGAACCCCCCCCGCGACCCTAATAGAGGATAAAGCGGAAGATAATGGATGGATGGAATATATTAAGTTTAAAGTAGACTTAAAGGTAAATAAAATTTGACTAACAGTATTGATGGTTTCATCATTATCTTCTAATTTATCCTCTACTAGGGTCGGGGGGGTTCCCCATGCCCATCCAGCGGAGAACATTTCAGGCACTGGGCAGGTACACCCAGGACAGGGTGTCCATACATCACTTGCCAAACCATGTGTCATCACCATCACTCATAAACGAGACCGAGATTATTACTTAGAAATTCTAAATACGTTTAGCTATGATGTATATTTGGTTAGTTTGGATAGTTTTGCTCCCCATGTCCACGTGGGTTTCCTCCCACAGTCCAAAAACATGGATCAAGTCAGTGGAATTCTCCAAATTGCCCCATATAGAGTGTGTTTGTGTGAGTGAGTGTGTGTCCACCATGGATTTGCGCCCTGTCCTGGGTGTATCTGCCCAGCGCCCAAGACGTTCTCCCCTCTGGGCATGGAGAACCCACCCGCGACCCTAGTAGAGGATAAAGCGGAAGATAATGGATGGATGGATGGATGGATGGATAGTTTTGGGGTTGCTTTAGTTTTTCAGGCCAAAGAAATGAATGTAATGTAGCAACAGAAAGCCTGAATATCGCTGGGAAGACCCGAATAAAATGGAGCTTACAGGTTGAGCTACCACTGAGTAAGAAATCGTCAAAATATGTGTGTTGTCATATTTTTTTATACGTTAATTAAATACAACTTTACAGTCACTGTGAAATCCTCAACTTCTAGCGTTTCCATTTTGCCAGTTTTGTGACATTATAAATGGTGGCTCATACATCAAAGCAGCCATTCTTGTCTCCCTAATGACCAAAGCAATTAAATGACTGTGTTAAAGCATCATTCTTCTAAAATCTCATACAAAAATGAAGGCCCAGACTTTTGTGCGTTGAAAAAAAGCTGCCCCAGTATTTTATATAAAGCTCCGCTTCTAAACAACAGGTTCATTAGAGTTACCAACTACATCGACTATCGACTAACTAGGCTATCTCATTTTATCTCATTATCTCAACCACTTAATCCTATACTAGGGTTACTGGGTGGTTCCCCCATGCCCAAACGTTTTGGCCACTGGGCAGATAGACCCACTACTCAGACACACACTACATAGGGGCAATATAGTGCAGCCAATCCAATTAAGACGAGCAAGACAATGACTTTATGGCTGAACACAATACCACGGCAAAAATTGCAGAGAAGATTTTCAATGTGGGCTAATAAACTGAACTCAGCCATCCTCTCAGAATCATCTTACACTCTATGGTCTGTTCAGACGTCTCGGTTATTCATAATGTCAACAGTGTCTTTGCTCTAACGTAATTTGCTGTAAAGTAAGTTGGAGGAAAGTGAATATTACTTCATTCCATCCATCCATCCATCCATTATCTTGCGCTTTATCCTCTACTAGGGTCGTGGCGTCCATGCCCATCGAGGGGAGAACGTTTCGGGCGCTGGGCAGATACACCCAGGACAGGATGCCAATCTATCATTGGACACACACATTCACATAGCCACACTCTATATGGGGCAATTTGGAGCATTCAATTGACTTTGATCCATGTTTTTGGACTGTGGGAGGAAACCGGAGAACCCGGAGGAAACCCACGTGGACACAGTGAAAACATGGAAACTCCACCCAGATGGGGATTCGAACCAGGAAACCCTAGTGCTGAGAGGAGAACATGCCAACCACTAAGCCATCATGCCGGTCCTCCATCCATTATCTTCCAATTTATCCTGTACTAGGGTGGGGGGGGGTTCCCCATGCCCATCCAGGGGAGGACGTTTCGGGCGCTGGGCAGATACAGCCAGGACAGGACGCCAATCTATTGCTGGACACTCTCTTTCTCACAAAAGCACACTCTATATGGGGCAATTTGGAGCATTCAATTGACTTTGATCCATGTTTTTGGACTGTGGGAGGAAACCGGAGAACCTGGAGGAAACCCACGTGGACACGGTGAAAAAAAGGAAACTCCACCCAGATGGGGATTCGAACCGGGAATCCTTAGCACTGAAGGGGGAACATGCTAACCACTAAGCCACCGTGCCGTCCTCCATCCATTATCATTATCTTCCACTTTATCCTGTACTAAGGTTGTGGGGGGGGGGTTCCCCATGCCCATCCAGTGGAGAACGTTTCGGGCGCTGGGCAGATACACCCAGGACAGGACACCAATCTATCACTGGGCACACACTCACTCACACGGACACACTCTATATGGGGCAATTTGGAGAATTCAATTGACTTGATCCATGATTTTGGACTGTGGGAGGAAACCGGAGAACCCGGAGGAAACCAACACGGACACGGGGAGAACATGGAAACTCCACCCAGATTGGGATTCGAACCGGGAATCCTTAGCACTGAAAGGGGAACATGCTAACCACAAAACCACCATGCCGCCCTATTACATCATTCCTTTAAAGCCAAATTAAGCCGTACCATTTTCAAGGCGAAACACACACCTGAAAGTCCTGAATAATGCATCGCAATTAATGATTGAGAGACAAGCTAGAACCCGCAAGGCCAACTCAACATCTACGGCTCACGTCGTCCAGTTTCTTCATCCAGCCGGTGAATATTTTATTAAATAGACTTCATGAATCGGTAAGAGCCAAAAAAAAAAAGAAGGAAATATACAGTACAACCTTTAAATAAGACGTAGATGACGAGAGATGTGGATGGATTTGTCAACAGCGCAGAAATCGAAAGCAACCAGCCGCCTACCTTCACTCCACGAATGCGAAACTCTGCCAGAGCCCGGAGCATCTTACTGGCCGCGGTGGGCAGGTCCTTCCCACTTGAGATAACTTTGACTAGAAGAGAGTCATAGTGGGGCGATATGATGGCCCCCTGGAACGCAGACGCACTGTCCAAGCGGATGCCCATCCCTTCTGCACTGCGGAAGACCTGCAGGAGATATACAACATTCATCAGACCTCAATCAGTCCTGTAGATCGTATAAACACAATGGTACTTCAATATCCATCCATCCATTATCTTCTGCTTTATCCTATATTAGGGTCGTGGGGTGGTTCTCCATGCCCTTCCAGGGGAGAACGTCTCGGGCGCTGGGCAGATACACCCAGGACAGGACGCCAATCTATCACTGGACACACACTCATTCACACAGATACACTCTATATGGGGCAATTTGGAGATTCCAATTGATTGATCCATGTTTTTGGACTGTGGAAGGAAACCGGAGAACCCGGAGGAAACCCACGCGGACGCGGGGAGAACATGGAAACTCCACCCAGATGGGGATTCGAACCGGGAATCCCTAGCGCTGAGAGGAGAGCATGCCAAACACTAAACCACCTGCACTTCAATATACATTATTTTATAAAATTTTGTTTAAAACAGGGGCGGCATGGGGATTTAGTGGTTGGCATGTTCTCCTCTCAGCTTTAGGGATTCCCGGTTCGAATCCCAATCTGGGTGGAGTTTCCATGTTCTCCCCTGTCCACGTGGGTTTCCTCCAGGTTCTCTGGTTTCCTCCCACTGTCCAAAAACATGAATCAGGGTCAATTAAATTCTCCAAATTGCCCCATATAGAGTGTGTATGTGTAAGTGAGTGGGTGCCCAGTGATAGATAGGCATCCTGTCCTGGGTGTATCTGCCCAGCGCCCGAAACGTTCTCCCCTGGATGGGCATGGGGAACCCCCCCCCCCACGACCCTAGTAGAGGATAAAGCAGAAGATAATGGATGGATGGAATTGGCTTAAAGAATGTATCAAGGAATTGTCCTCCAATCGATCTAACGAAGTAATACAATTAATCAGCCGGCATTAGAATAAAATGAATAAATGCCCCAAAGATGTGGTTTTTTTAACCTTCTGTTCATCATAATGACTGTATAAAAGGTATATTTTATTTTCCTTCTTCCTATTAATCCCACGTTAATTCTTGATTATTTCTGACCCCCGGGGCACCTCACAGCGTAGCCACATTCAGATCCCTCTCTCGCCGGGCCGGCCGCTCCCTCCTAACGTTAGTCTTGGCATTCAGGTAATCACTTTGAGATCTTTCCCTATCGCGCCAGTTGATGACCTTTTGTCTCTTTCATCAAAAGCTCGGCAACTCCCAGCTTGCTCGGCTTTATTCTTCTTTTCAGACTCGTCTCGCCGTCTCATCTCGCGTTAGGCTCCTCTGTCGTTTTTATGGCTCTCCTGCTATTCGACCCGGTGGTTAAAGTGAAGCGGCGGACACTCGGTACCCTTTTCACAACCTCGTGTCAATTTAATGCCAATTACACATGCACAAAAGAATTTCAAGCACAGTGGCACAAAAGGAAGTCATACGGCTGACGACTTTTCTTTCTCTTCAACAATATCACTTCATTAAAGTTACAGGGAATATTTAGTAACTCTGCATACGCCATCCGGGTATGGAGTTAGCATTTATTCATTCATTCATTCATTATCTCCCGCTTTATCCTCTATTAGGGTCGCGGTGGGGTTCCCCATGCCCATCCAGGGGAGAACGTCTCGGGCGCTAGGCAGATACACCCAGGACAGGACGCCAATCCATCACTGGGCACACACTCACTCACACAGACACACTCTATATGGGGCAATTTGGAGAATTCAATTGACTTGATCTATGTTTTTGGACTGTGGGAGGAAACCGGAGAACCCGGAGGAAACCCACGCAGACACTGAGAGGCGAACGTGCTAACCACTAAGCCACCGTGCTGCCAGTTAGTATTTAATTAAATAAATTTAATTAGTATTAGTGATTAGCATGTTTTCCTCTCAGCACTAGGGATTCCCGGTTCGAATTCCCATCTGGGTGGAGTTTCCATGTTCTCCCCGTGTCCGCGTGGATTTCCTCCGGGTTCTCCGGTTTCCTCCCACAGTCCAAAAACATGGATTAAATCAATTCAGGTCTCCAAATTGCCCCATATAGAGTGTGTCTGTGTGAGTGAGTGTGTGCCCAGGGATAGATTGGCGTCCTGTCCTGGGTGTATCTGCCAGGCGCCTGAAACGTTCTCCCCTGGAAGGGCATAGGGAACCCCACCATGACCTTAGTAGATGATAAAGTGGAAGATAAAGGATGGTTTTAGTCGCGATTAATAGCAAAAAACGATTAATTGACCCATTGAAAGGATAGCATTAACAAAAACTATTAAATAAGGTATATTGAAGTGAGGGCGGCACGGTAGCTTAGTGATTAGCATGTTTTCCTCTCAGCACTAGGAATTCCCGGTTCCAATCCCAATCTGGGTGGAGTTTCCATGTTCTCCCCGTGTCCACGTGGGTTTCTCCAGGTTCTCCGGTTTCCTCCCAAAGTCCAAAAACATGGATCAAGTCAATCGAATTCTCCAAATCGCCCCATATAAAGTGTGTCTGTGTGGGTGAGTCTGTGTCCAGTGATAGATTGGCGCCCTGTCCTGGGTGTATCTGCTCAGCGCCCGAAACGTTCTCCCCTGGATGGACATGGGGAACCCCACCGCGACCCTAGTAGAGGATAAAGCGGAAGATAATGGATGGATGGATGGATGTTGTTTAAAGAATCTAGGAAATGTATTAGTATGTAAGTGGTAATGATGGGTTATGGAGGCCCATATGTTCTATGTGTACCTTCATAATACAAACGTAGCAGTAGACTGTTCTCCCAGCCACCGCCTTAATGGAACCCAGACAGCTCAACATGGCTGACTGCCAGAGAAGTCCAATTACACACACTCCCTAGGTTTCTAAACTAGGTCACTACACTTGTGCTGGCCCTCTTATTCTCCTTCATCCCCTCTGCCGTCGCTGTCACTCCTCTGTGGCATCTTTATTACATCCGCCATTGCTTGCGACCCCCTCTCTCTGCGCCGTAACTATTCTCCCCGCCACTTCATATGCTGTATTGTTTAAGTGCCTCGCTGACTTGACAAGCTGAACCGATGCTTCAGAGGCCCTTAGGAGTGAGAACTACATGATGTACAGAGCGACAGAGATGTGCCGGCCCAAATCAAGCTGAGTTTACACGTTCTGCTCCGTCCTTTAAAGCGAAGCTCGCTCCCTCACCCTTTTAACGTTCGCTTGTATGCCCATTAGTGTCTTTCTCTAAGGTTTTATCTTCTTAGCTCTTTGGTTCTTCTCTCTAAAATATTTTTGTATACTCATCCTTTATTGTTCGTCATAAAAGAAAATAAAACAACGTTGTTAAAGTCACCTCGTCAAAATAGTCAGCATGGAATGCACTTATTTTGACAGAAATGCCCACTAGGGGGTGTATGTGGGTGTATTGTGGGTGTGGTTGCTTTGTGGTCCAGATGATGGGCTAACATTCCAAGGGTCGTGGGTTACCAAAAAGGTACCATAAAGTTACCAAAGTGGGTCCTTGTGTCCTTAACCCTTACCTGCCCAGCGCCCAAGATGTTCTCCACTGGATGGGCATGGGGAACCCCCCCCCCGACGACTCTAGTAGAGGATAAAGCAGAAGATAATGGATGGATGGATGGATGGATGGATGAATAAAGCTTAATGGTTGGTGACCAATAGTTGTAGTATTATTAAATCCATCCATCCATTATCTTCCGTTTTGTCCTCTAGTAGGGTCGGGGGGGGGGGGGGTTCCCCATGCACATCCAGGGAGAACATTTCGGGCGCTGGGCAGATACACCCATAACAGGTGCTGGGCACACACTCACTCACACACACACTCTATTTGGGGCAATTTGGAGAACTCATTTGACTTTGATCCATGTTTTTGGACTGTGGGAGGAATCCAGAGAACTTGGAGGAACCCCACGCAGACACGGGGAGAACATGGAAACTCCACCCAGATTGGGATTCGAACTGGGAATCCCTAGCACTGAGAGGAGAACATGCTAACCACTAATCCACAATGCCACCCAATGTTAACCCTTATTTCCATGAATCGATCATAAAATAACGTATTGCATATCCCACCACTGACATGAATGTGAGTGCAATGTCGTCAATAATATCACGGCTGCACAAAAGGCTCAGCCAATCAGATTGAAGGACCCAAACAACCCATTTCAATATGACTTTTTAACGGAACGGGAAATGATTTAGTATTCATTATTATAAAAACATCATGCAAAATTATTATTTTTAACATCAGTGCAATTCAATCAATCTCAAATATATTTCTTATTATTAAAAAAAAATGCTTTGCTATTTTTAAGAGGGCAATTTTCTCGTCTCTGTCCCCCGAATGCCTCTACAATCTCCACCTCAATTACCCAGCCCTCCTCTTTGATCACCCAATTCTGCTCTTTCTTTCTCTCCGTCAATCCAACCCTGACTCTCACGGTCTCTCTTTTTTTTTACTCTAGCTTTCTCCCAGAACAAATAAGTGGCCATTGTAGAGAAGATTAATCTGTTATTCGATTGCACCCCTTCGGCTTGACGTTCCCGCTGTTGGCTTGGTATTATCCTTCCGTCTTTCAACTGTTTACAAACCATATTCATCGCGTGGCATTAATAAATTAGCTACTTTATAACATTTTAACAAGTTTCTTAAAAATTCCATGTGACTCTGCCTTAAGGACAGAGTTGGGAAGATGGTTCCACCATTTTGCAGTGGTGAACACCACGGAGTGAGAATTGGCTCCTCGGTGAGGTGGAACCACCAGACGACATTCATCACTAGAGTGTAGTGAATGAGTCGGAGTGTATTTTGAAAATATAGACTGAAGGTAAGAGGGGAAGGTCCAGAAATGGTTCTGTAGGTCAGAGTCAGTGACTTGTACTGAATGCAGCAGCTACAGGGACCCAATGGAGAGAGTGGAGTGGTGCAGTGACATGAGTTCTTGGGCTGGTTGAGTACAAGTCATGCTGCAGAGTTCTAAATCAGTTGTAG
>JAFMOC010000087.1:0-75000 GCA_019802505.1 Corydoras sp. C115 | reverse complement strand
TAACGTTAATAAATACGGCAGATGTTTGTTCATTCATTTATTAGAACACAAAGATGAAAGTCGTTCATACCTCGCAGCCACTGCTTTAGTCTGAAGTGCTTACAGATCAAATAAAGCAAGAACTAATTCAGGTAATCTGGGTGCACTGAGCCTCTACTCAGATTACACCCCGTAACATGTTGCTTCTTTCAGGAATGTGTCATAGTGGAAGGAAATTTACTTTTACAAAGGCCTACTTCAGTTTAGAAAGCTGAACTGGGATGAAATCCCTTAAAAGGGATGAAATTAAGCCTGAAGACGGATCCAGATGGCTGCGATCCTTTCAGAAAGAGGGTGAATGGAAAGCTAATGGATAAAGCTTACAAGTCTGTTTGCATCTTACACTGAAAACACTGTTATTTACTGCTATGAAGATATGATTAGATCTTTTAGGGGGCGGCACGGTGGCTCAGTGTTTAGCATGTTCTCCTCTCAGCGCTAGGGATTCCAGGTTCGAATCCCGATCTGGGTGGAGTTTCCATGTTCTCCCCATGTCCGCTTGGGTTTCCTCCCACATTCCAAAAACATGGATCGAGTCAATTGAGTTCTCCAAATTGCCCCATATAGAGTGTGTGTGTGTGTGTGTGAGTGAGTGTGTGCCCAGTGATAGATTGGCGCCCTGTTCTGGGTGTATCTGCCCAACGTGAGTGTGTGTCCATCTGTGCAGTCATCTGACAGAGGGCCATGAGATTAACTCACACCCACTCACATACCACTTCAGGGTTTGTTTCCAAGCAAACTTTCACACTGAGTTAAATTAAACTAACTATTAAATTAAATTAAAATAATAAATTATAATTATTTAATTACCCATCCATCCATCCATTATCTTCCACTTTATCCTATATTAGGGTCGCGGGGGGGTTCCCCATGCCCATCCAGGGGAGAACGTTTCAGCCGCTGGGCAGATTCACCCAGGACAGGACTGTGTGTCCAGTCTATCACTGGACACACACTCACTCACACAAACACACTCTATATGGGGCATTTTGGGAATTCAATTGACCTTGATCCATGTTTTTGGACTGTGGGAGGAAACCGCTGGCACGGTGGTTTAGTGATTAGCATGTTCTCCTCTCAGCGCTAGGGATTCCCGGTTCGAATCCCAATCTGGGTGGAGTTTCCATGTTCTCCCCGTGTCTGCGTGGGTTTCCTCCGGGTTCTCCGGTTTCCTCCCACAGTCCAAAAACATGGATCAAGTCAATTGAGTTCTCCAAATTGCCCCATATAGAGTGTGTCTGTGTGAGTGAGTATGTATCCAGTGATAGATTGGCGTCCTGTCCTGGGTGTATCTGCCCAGCGCCTGAAACTTTCTCCCCTGGATGGGCATGGGGAACCCCCCCCCCTCCGCGACCCTAACAGAGGATAAAGCGGAAGATAATGGATGGATGGATGATCAGTTCAGCTGCTGCTTAATGTATTGTTTGTAATCCTAATATATTGCCAAGAAGGCAATATTATTTGCAAAGTCCAGCTCTATTAGGCACTGAACATGCCACCGTATGCTAAATGAGCTATTCTGCATGATTTTTCATATTATGAAGTCCATTAGGTTTGGAGAGAGAAGTAATGCCAGGACGCACCCTTGGCATGTACCCATCACTATATACAAGTTCTCTTGTTTTTGTCTTGTTTGCACCACGATAAAGAGAGAAAATGATAGAAATAGCATCATAGGACCAGTGGATTAAAGTAACGGCGACCTCTGTGTGAAAGTTTGGATGGAAACAAACCCTGAAGTGGTATGTGGGTGTGGGTGAGTTATTCTCATGGCTCTCTATCAGATGACTGCAATTAAACGTAAGATATTCATCCATCCATTATCTTCCGCTTTATCCTCTACCAGGGACACGCGTGGGGGGGGGGATAAACCCAGGACAGGGCGCCAATCTATCACTGGACACACACTCACTCACACAGACACACTCTATATGGGGTAATTTGGAGAATTCAGTTGACCTTGATCCATGTTTTTGGACTGTGGAAACCGGAGAACCCGGAGGAAACCCACGTGGACACGGGGAGAACATGGAAACTCCACCCAGATGGGGATTCGGATCTTTATCCCCAGCACTGAGAGGAGAACATGCTAACCACTAAGCCACCATGCTGACCTGAATCTGAACATCTATCCAATTATCCATTATCTTCTGCTTTATCCTCTACTAGGGTCATGGGGGGGGGTTCCCCATGCCCATCCAGGGGAGAACGTTTCGGGCGCTGGGCAGATACACCCTCGACAGGGCACCAATCTATCACTGGGCACACACTCACTCACATAGACACACTCTATATGGGGCAATTTGGAGAATTCAATCGACTTGATCCATGTTTTTTGGACTGTGGAAACCGGAGAACCTGGAGAAACCCACGTGGACACAGGGAGAACATGGAAACTCCACCCAGATTGGGATTCCAAGCGGGAATCCCTAGCGCTGAGAGGAGAACATGCTAACCACTAAGCCACCGTGCCGCCCAGGCCATTAATTTGAGTCTTTTTTGAGGCTCTCTTCAGATTTGTTTACATATTTTGTCAGCTTTTAAACTGTGAAATAAAACATTATAACGGGGTTGGAAGAGAGAGCAGTGCCCTGATGTAAAAGTTTGGAAAGCCTAATGTTACTTAACTCATGGCCATCTGTGTGTTTGGGTTCATCTCCAGCAGCATTAACAGTTTCAACACTCTGACGGGAATCATTTGGGATCATTGGATTCTCTGTAGATTGGAGTTGATGCTTCTGATCATTCTAATGCCGGAGGGTCAAACGCGTTGCAGTGTTTGAGCAGAAAGCGGGCGTTGGTAGGACTTGGCAAGCATTCGTTTTCTATTTGATCTGACCAACTGTCCAGTCATAAGGCATCTAACACTACAACAGTGGGTCAGCTTAAAGGGATGGATAATCGGTTGGGCAGTTACATTTACATTACATTTGGTCATTTATTGGACACTTTTATCCAAAGCGACATACAAGGTGAGCACAGGGTCCATCACAACAACAACATCCCTGGAGCAATGAGGGTTAAGGGTCTTGCTCAAGGACCCACATTGGAAACTTCAGTGGACCTGGGATTTGAACCCTCAGCCTTCAGATTGATAACCCAACACCCTGACCACTGAGCACCCTCGGTTGACTGAATGGATCAATTATTGCAACATCAGATGTAATGAAGAGTGAAGGCATAGATGGATGTATGAATTATTGACAGATAGATGAATGACGAAGCAGAGGAATGTACTGTATGTAGTGGATAACAGCGCCTCTCAGCACTGGTAGAGGATTAAGCTGAAGATAATGAATGAATGAATGTATGATGTGTTTAAGGTTCGAATCCCAATCTGGATGGAGTTCCCATGTTCTCCCCATGTCCATGTGGGTTTCCTATAGGTTCTCTGGTTGCCTTCCTCAGTCCCAAATGGATGGATTCAAGGTAAGTTGGCTTCTATAAATTGCCCCTATGAAGTGTGTGTGTCTGGGTGAGTGAGTGTGTCTCCAGCGATGGATTGGCGACCTCCCCTGGGTGTGTTTGCCCAGCGCCCGCAACATTCTCAAATCAATCAGCCATGTTGCCAAAACGTTCTCAAATGAATCGGCATGGGGAACCAAACACCGTCCATCCCCAGCACCCAAAACGTTCTCAAATTAATCAACATGGGGAACTCAACCCCCTCTCCCCCCAGGGCCCAAAAACGTTCTCAAATAAATCGGCATGGGGAACCCAATCCCCCCCCCCCCCCCCCCTGCGCCCAAAAACATTCTCAAATCGGCATGGGGAACCCAATCCCTCCAGACCAACATCCCCACCCAACCCTCACCCACCCCCCCAAAACGTTCTCAAATAAAGCAGCATGGAGAACCCAACTCCTACAGCTCCAGCACCCAAAACGTTCTCAAATTAATTGGCATGAGGAAACCCCCCTCCCCCCCCCCAAAACCCTAGTAAAGGATTAAGCCAAAGATAATGAGTCAAGTAGAAAGGTGGGTTGGTATACAGAATCATTTTGGTGACTAGCTAGCCAGCTGACTAAATGAATAGATACTCAGCAAATAGGACGTGTAAGACAAATACTGAACGGGAGGACCAGAGTGATGATTCGAAAAAAAAACAAGACGTGATTCGTTCACAGAACAAACCTGCAGTATCGAGTTTAGATGAATGGCTGATGAGTGGAGTGGATAAATAAACCCTTGATAGGTTGATGAATGAGTTCTTTGATACGTGCAAATGGCTTGTTGATGTACAGATCGGAGACGTTGCTGAAAGCATTGCTGAATAGATGAATAAATGGGGGACGGATGGACAAATAGTTTTTCGAATCCTTGGGAGTTGGTTATATCCAGAGTGAAAGAGAATTGCATAGCATTATCAGGTGACTGTAAATGTTGCTAGTGAATTGCATCAGGGATTACCATAGTGAATGGAGCTGATTCATTTTAAACTAGATAAAGCCACTCCTGGGATCATACTGCCAAACAATAAATTGAAGTTGTCATTGAATCAATATCGGGCTGCAGATAGTGGGATAGAGAGAGAGAGCTGGGGCTTACTGAGGTTAGCTATTGAGACGGAGTGAGACGGGTGTGAAAGAAGGTGCAGAGATGAGAACTATACAGGAGGAAGCAGAAATCAAGAGGAAGAACTGTGTTAAATGAACAGTGACATGCTAAAAATGTGGGGAAACGCATACACATGCATTAGCACATGCACGCAATTGGGATTTTTGTGCATTTTTCATGCCTTCTGTGACTTTTTCATGAATTTGCTGCATTATTCGTAAGGGGTTTTTACGAATCATAATTTTCATGAGCTTTTTAAAGATTTTTGTATATTTTACAAAATTTTCGTGACATTTTTAAGATTTTCAGGAATTTTTCAAGATTTATTTTATCATGATTTTCATGAACTTTACAAGACTTTTCAGGTATTTTTTAAGATTTTTTTTTTTTTTTTTTCGGGAGAACCCGGAGGAAACCCACGCGGGGAGAACATGGAACTCCACCCAGATGGGGATTCGAACCGGGAATCCCTAGTGCTGAGAGGAGAACATGCTAACCACTAAGCCACCGTGCCGCCAGAACAGATTCAGCTTTACGCAAATTAACAAAATGAAAGACGTGCTAATCACACCTTGAAAAATAGAAACACAGTACAGGATTTATTTTTTCTCATTGGTGAGAAGAGGCTTGAGTGACACTCTGTGGGTCTCAGGTGGTTATGTTGTTATTAGAATTTAATAATAGAACAAGTGGACTACTTTTATTACATTGATGTAATGGTCATTTCTAAAGATCTATGAGAGAAAAATCAACAACGGTCAGTAAACATCCCTTAGGAACCACACAAGACTCTACAAATGCTGACCTTTGTTTGGGTCTGCACCTGACAGACCCGGCAATCTCACATAAACAAGACTATCCTCTTCCTCACTCACTCTCTCTCTGTCTCACCTACCAACAGTCAATTCCTTCCTCCCCCTGTACCATCACATGAGCTTGCAATGCATCACTGCCTCCTTTTGGCAACGTCTCAACACCTGGACTATACAAGAGATTCAAGATTCAGGAGTGTTTGACCAGCATTGGTATCGCAGGTGGAACATGAGACAGAAACGAAATGACGGCTCACAGACTCTGTTTATCCTGTTCTATTAAAGTTATAATTTAAAAGGAAATAAGATAAAAATATGATATTGATCTGTAAAATATACTATACAACATACAACTATCAATATAATATAGAATATTATTCAATAAATATAATAAATATATATTTTTTAATTTCCATGTTCTCCCCGTGTCCGTGTGGGTTTCCTTCGGGTTCTCTGGTTTCCTCCCACAGTCCAAAAACATGGATCAAGGTGAATTATTCATTCATTCATTATCTTCCGCTTTATCCTATATTAGAGTCGTGGGGGGGTTCCCCATGCCCATCCAGGGGAGAAAGTTTCAGGCGCTGGGCAGATACACCCAGGACAGGGCGCCGATCTATCGCTAGGCACACACTCACACACACAGACACGCACACAAACACACTCTACATGGGGCAATTTGGAGAACTCAATTGAATTGATCTATGTTTTTGGACTGTGGGAGGAAACCAAAGAACCCGGAGGAAACCCACGCAGACATGGGGAGAACATGGAAAATCCACCCAGATGGGGATTCGATTCACGGTGGGAATCACTAAGCCACCGTGCCACCCAAGGTGAATTGAATTCTCCAAATTGCCCCATATAGAGTGTGTCTGTGTGAGTGAGTGTGAGCCCAGTGATAGATTGGCGTCCTGTCCTGGGTGTATCTGCCCATATCTGCCCAGCGCCCAAAACATTCTCCCCTGGATGGGTTTGGGGAACCCCCCCTAGTAGAGGATAAAGCGGAAGATAATCTATGGATTATCTGGAAGCAAATCCCAGTGTGCAATGCGTCAAAGACAAAATCCCAACACTGAGAGACCATTCAAAGCAATGCTAACCATTTGCTTTATTTCCTAACCTTTACACTTTAACTTTAAAACACCCCTGAAAAACTGTATCAACTCAGGAAGCAATGAGTGTGCCCAGTGATAGATTGATAGATTGGCGTCCTGTCCTGGGTGTATCTGCCCAGCGTACGAAATGTTCCCCCCTGGATGGACATGGAGAACCCCCATGACCCTAGTAGAGGAGAAAGCGGAAGATAATGGATGGATGGATGGATTATATATATAAAATGTAATTCAAACAATTACCAAGGTATGCTGCCTCACCAAAACAGTCAGGTGGCAAGTAATGGCTTCAATCCTTGGGTGATCAGTTTAGGAGCCTCTTGGGGCTGATATCGTTTGCTGGCCCGTAACAGGCGAATTAAATCATTTGAATCCAGCAAAAACTGGGGCATTTTGATTTTTCACTTCAGCACTCTTCGCACTCCTTTTTCATATCCTTTACCCGCCCGGAGCCTATTCGTCTTCTTCTATGAAAATGTATGAGTAATATTTGATTTTGGAAGACCTCAAACACACCTGGCCACTTGGCGGGGGTTATTGGGAAAGGAAGAAAGAAAATAGCTGGCTGTTCGTGATGGAGTCAGATCGAAAGGTTTTAGAGAGGTAGCAAAAAACTCGACTAAAATCTTACTGTGAGTATTACTAAGATCCCTCAGGTATTCCCGACGAAAAAAATGAGGTCTTTTATGAGGTAAAACTCAGTAATGTGTCCTACTTTCAGACAATTAATAATATATCCATCCATCCATCCATCCATTATCTTCTGCTTTATCCTCTACTAAGGTCGCGAGGGGGGGGGGGGGGGTTTCCCCATGCCCATCCAGGGGAGAACATTTCGGGCGCTGGGCAGATACACCCAGGACAGGACACCAATCTATCACTGAGCACTCACTCACTCACACAGACACACTCTATATGGCGCAATTTGGAGAACTCAGTTGACTTGATCAATGTTTTTGGACTGTGGGAGGAAACCGGAGAACCCGGAGGAAACCCACACGGACACGGGGAGAACCTGGAAACTCCACCCAAATTGGGATTCGAACCAGGAATCCCTAGTGCTGAGAGGAGAACATGCTAACCACTAAGCCACCGTGCAGTCCTGATCATCCATCCATCATCTTCCGCTTTATCCTCTATTAGGGTCGCGGGGGGTGCACCATGCCCATCTAGGGGAGAACGTTTCGGGCGCTGGGAAGATACACCCAGGACAGGATGCCAATCTATCACTGGGCACACACTAACTCACTCACACAGACAACTCTATATGGGGCAATTTGGAGAACTCAATTGACCTTGATCCATGTTTTTGGACGGTGGGAGGAAATCGAAGAACCCGAAGGAAACCCATGTGGACACAGCGTGAACATGGAAACTCCACCCCGATTGGGATTCGAACCAGGAATCCCCAGCGCTGAGAGGAGAACATGCCAACCACTAAGCCACGTGCCGTCCCCTCACTTACACCTGTTTCTGTTTAATCAAAACAGGCATCTACAGCCTGGCAAAATCACAACATATATAAAATAATAGTTTGTCCCCAGAGCATTGAAAAACAGATATACAGCCAAGACTAATAATTTACTTCTAAATATAAAGTTGGAGATTGCAAATTGTAACCAGAGTGCTCTCGTCATAAATACTTGTTTAGAATGAAAGTTGAAGGAAATGATTGGCGAGGATATATGAAATAGGTTTTGCGTACACCTCATCCTCATATTGTTTAACAAAAAAGCCCGGCAGGATGGAAAACCTACACACAATGCCTCGCTCACATACACTCACTATTGCCTCCCAAAGCTAATTTAAGCTAAACAATTCAGCCAAGATCAGATAACATCGTAATTACGGGAGAACACACACCCTGGCACTCACAGGCAATTATTCATCACCATGAGCATGAAATATGTTTGATGTTCCACTGTGTGTATTCATGAGAATGGATCTGGTGCGAGTTTGATTGATGGAAATAACCCCCCGCATTAGAGCTGTCACTCAAACGCCACATATTTTCCACATAGTTCAGTATCAGCACCTGCTTTGCATTATCTCATCTCATTGGGCATGTTAGCATGTTCTCCTCTCAGCACTAGGGATTCCCGCTTCGAATCCCAATCTGGGTGGAGTTTCCATGTTCTCCCCTGGATAGGCATGGTGACCCCTAGTAGAGGAATAAGCGGAAGATAAGGGATGGATGATCAGGATGCCATGGTGGCTTAGTGATTAGCATGTTCTCCTCTCAGCACTAGGGATTCCTGGTTCAAATCCCAATCTGGGTGGAGTTTCCATGTTTTCCCCATGTCCGCGTAGGTTTCCTCCGTGTTCTCCGGTTTCCTCCCACAGTCAAAAAAACATGGATTAAGGTCAAGTGAATTCTCCAAATTGCCCCATATAGAGTGTGTCTGTGTAAGTGAGTGTGTGCCCAGCGATAGATTGGTGTCCTGTCCTGGGTCTATCTGCCCAGCGCCCGAGACGTTCTCCCCTGGATGGACATGGAGAACCTCCCTGCAACCTTAGTATAAAGATTAAGTAGAAGATGGTGAGATGTGTACGACACAGTGGTTTAGTTCTCCTAACATGTTCTCCTTTCAGCGCTGGGAATCCAGGTTCGTATCCCAATCTGGGTGGAGTTTCCATGTTCTCCCCGTGTCTGCATGGGTTTCCTCCATAGTCCAAAAACATGGATCAAGGTCAATTGAATTCTCCAAATTGCCCCATTGCCCCCCCCCCCCCCCCCCCCCCCCAAAGACCTAATAGAGGATAAAGAGAAAGATAATGGATGGATGGATGGACTATTGGATAGAAGAGTATTAAATAATGATGATGAATGAATGATTAATTTAGCAGGGGTGCTGCGATTTGTTGATGATATCACCAATATGCCATTTAGTGATACATTTTGAATTGAACTTAAATAAATAAGCCAAGTAATAACACTGCATATAAGTGACCATGTGTGCATGCATGTATATGTGTGTGTGTGTGTGTGTGTATTATTAATTCATCCTCGTGTGGCATTGCAAATTCACCATAATTAATATTTAAGCCTTGATGGCAACCCCGCTAATGACCACTTTTCATTTTGGGTGTGCGTTTTTAAGATAATGCGTCCTGCAGATTGTGACTTTGACGTTGATACATTTAATCGTATACTTTCTCCTGCCTAATTGCCCTGATCAAGGATAGTATGCAAAAGCCTGCTGTACCGAACATGTCAGCGTCAAAGCAGATAAAGTGGACCGTAATGAGAGTCTATCTAGTAATTGATTCAGTGACCACTGTATTGCAGAGGTGTTCCAGACCCACCACACTCACAGGAATGAAGTGCACAGGGCGGAAAGAAATCCTCAATGGGGGGCCAGTCAATACTGGGTTCACTCATTTAAACATAAGGTCAATTAAATCCACAATACTCTTACTATGGTGTAGGTTACACATTACAGAGACATTACCACGTGACTGACCGTGTGCACACATGGGTGACGTGCTGCATCAGCACAATCGATGGAGTTCTGTGGACGGTACAGAAGTCTCAATGCAATCGTAGACACACACTTACTGTGTTGACGGTAAACATTCAGCTGTCTCACATGCAGAAAGTCAACAATGACCAATGAACAAAAAACTGACCGCACCTAAAATGTTCTCCCCATTATTATTATTATTATTATTATTATTATTGTGTTTGGCAACGTTCTCCTCTCAGCGCTAGGTATTCCCGGTTCGAATCCCAATCTGGGTGGAGTTTCCATGTTCTCCAAATTGCCCCATATAGAGTGTGTCTGTGTGAGTGAGTGTGTGTCCAGTGATAGATTGGCGCCCTGACCCTAGTAGAGGACAAAGCGGAAGATAAGGGATGGATGACCAGGATGGCACAGTGGTTTAGTGGTTAGCATGTTCTCCTCCAGCACTGGGGATTCCCAGTTCGAATCCCAATCTGGGTGGAGTTTCCATGTTCTCCCCGTGTCCTTATGGGTTTCCTCCGGGTTCTCCGGGTTCCTCCCACAGTCCAAAAACATGGATCAAGGTCAATTGAATTATCCAAAATTGCCCCATATAGAGTGTGTGTGTGTGTGAGTGAGTGTGTGTCCAGTGATAGATTGGCGTCCTGTCCTGGGTGTATCTGCCCAGCGCCCGAAATGTTCTCCCCTGCATGGCTCCTCTCAGTGCTGGGGATTCCCAGTTCGAATCCCAATCTGGGTGGAGTTTCCATGTTCTCCCCGTGTCCTTATGGGTTTCCTCCGGGTTCTCCGGTTTCCTCCCACAGTCCAAAAACATGGATGAAGGTCAATTGAATTCTCCAAATTGCCCCATATAATGGATGGACTTACAAATGAGAACACCACAAGCCATTAATAATAATAACATATGATATTGATATAAGATTTCATTATTATCTTAAATGTTAAGTGATGCGATGTTGCATTCCAGCTTCAGTATAGTCTGTCTCTAGAGAGAATAACCGGGACAGCCGAAAAAATAATAGGTGCCCCACTGCACACCATTCAGGACCTTTACATATTAAGGCCAAGGAAAAGGGCAGAGAAAATTATTACAGTCTCCTCCCATGCTGGACACAAAGTCCTCCAACTCCATCCCTCTGGAAGATGCTCTGAACATGAAAAACACCAGGCACAAGCCATCACCATCATAAACACTCAATAAATACTAATTAAGATGCCTTCTTACCATTGGTAATGATAAATAACAACAATAATAATAATAATAATAATAATAATAATAATAATAATAATCGATCCATCCATTATCTTACGCTTTATCCTCTATTAGGGTCGTGGGGGGGTTCCCCATGCCCATCCAGGGGAGAACGTTTCAGGTGCTGGGCAGATACACCCAGGACAGGACTCCAATCTATCGCTGGACACACACTCACTCACACAAACACACTCTATATGGGGCAATTTGGAGCATTAAATTGACCTTGATCCATGTTTTTGGACTGTGGGAGGAAACCAGAGAACCCGGAGGAAGCCCACACATACACAGGACAGAACATGAACATGGAAACTTCACCCAGATTGGGATCCGAACCGGAAATCCCTAGCACTGAGAGGCGAACATTGCCAAACACTAAGCCACCATGCCGCCAAAAACAATAATAATAATATAATTGAATAATAATGACCTTATGAATGAAGCCCATTAATGAATGTCAATGAAAAAGAAAAAAACAAAATAAAAATGCCATTAAGATGATTGCGACGGCAAAATTTCACAATGAGTCATTAGTTAACTTTAATCTGTCTGCTATCTATTGTGAAGAGTTATGATTTATGATTTAAATAAACAAGTTTTGTTTGCAGCACCACACTAAAGGAATGATGGTGTGAACGGAAATAATGTTTGTATGAATGCCACATCGTGACAAAGGACATTTACTGCGAAAAAGAATTATTTATTTATGAATAAGATTATTTATGAGTGCGCTTGTGTAAAGGTAATGAGCGAGGATTTCTAAAATGAAATAAATTAAAATAATAAAAGTGTGTGTGTGTGTGTGTGTGTGTGTGAAACACCTTTGTGTGTCATAGGACACATTTTGTGTCATGTGTCCCAGAGTTTTTTTTTTTTTCATTCTTTTGGGCTCACAATGGGGTGGACCATCACTGGATCTCCACTTCCACCACCAAAGAGAGTTGGAGTTCTTGAAGATGTTCACTTGGACCAGGTTTCATACTGGCCTGTGAAATGTGTCAAGCGTGGCTGCTGCGAAGTATGCATTCTTTATTGAGGATAACATTTACCTTTAATGCCTGATGTGACATATCAATCACATTTCAGTTCTTTGACTTTAAGGGTGTTATTTTGAAAAAAAAAAAAGTCAGAAATATTTTCTTTGTGATCTGTTAATTCAGAATGATCACCCCCATAATTTTCCTCCAAGGATAAATAGGTGTGGGTTCTTATGGGTTAAATAAAGGGATAGAATATCACCATATGACCTTAATGGAGCGGGAGGAGCGGGAGGAGTGGGATTCGACCAACCCCCCCACCCCCCCGGTCGTCATCGTTAAAAGCGAGAGAGAGAGCTTGGCATGAGCACAACTGTTTACAACGAGTGTAACGTAAAATCACGGTACTTTGGAAATACGACGAATGTGTGAGCCTGTTTGTCGCGACATCACTCTGAGATTAAAAAAAAAAGTTGAAAAGTTGAAAAATATATATAATATTTAAAGTCAAGTTTAAAAAATGTAGCGAATGTTGTTGCAATGTAGTTCAATAGATGAAGTATGGATTTCATTTTTTAATATTAAGTTTTAAAGATTTGCAAAATCAAAATGCACTTTGACTGTAAAGTCTGGATTTTAGTTTCGATTAAAGGTGAATGCACCATGGTAAACTTTGGTATTAATATATTTAGAATTGTTTGTTCATTGATAGATTTTTTTTGTATGTAAGAAAAAAAGCTTACAAAAAGCTAATCGAACCGAACACTGCTCATTTTAATTTAGCGCAATCCTATTTTTTTGTATAAATATAAAATAAAGCAAAAAAGATTTGATACAGGAAGGAACCTGAACACAGACACACTCTATATGGGGCAATTTGGAGAATTCAATTGACCTTGATCCATGTTTTTGGACTGTGGGAGGAAACCGGAAACCCAGAGGAAACCCACGCGGACACGGGGAGAACATGGAAACTCCACCCAGATGGGGATTCGAACCGGGAATCCCTAGAGGTGAGAGGAGAACATGCTTACCACTAAGCCACCGTGCCACACTTCAATCACCAAATTTAAAGAGCATTTGAAGTGAAAAAATCGATTCCGAATCGAATCGTGACATCAAAAATCGGAATCGAATCGCCAGACACTGAGAGATTCGCACCCCTAAATGGCTTAAGTATTAAAATAAATAAATACATTTTTTTTTTAAATGTTCCGATGTGCCAGTTCCTCACAGAAATGTCACAGCAAGGACCGAATGAGACGATAGGTTAATCCAATTATAATCTCAACCTCACAATTGGGAACCAAGCGAGTAAACTTTGATGCAATGTGTTATGTAACAGATAACCAATCAACTCAAATCTGCCTGAAAATTCAATCCATTTACGGATCTAATTAAATCCCTTTAGTGTCGCTGCACAACAAATAGTTCTTTTGAAAACACCACTGTCTGAGTGCACTCATGTAATATTACTTCCTGCTATTTCCATAAAATCTATTTAATCCCACTCCGAGTAAGGGCTTTGTTGTTTAAATGGATTAGCAGCAACATGAGATTTTCACTCCAAATAAATAAGAAATAAACAAATAATTATTCATTCATTCATTATCTTCCGCTTTATCCTCTATTAGGGTCGCGATGGGGTTCCCATGCCCATCCAGGGGAGAATGTTTCGGGCGCTGGGCAGATACACCCAGGAAAGGGCGCCAATCCATCGCTGGGCACACACTCACTCACTCAAACACACTCTATATGGGGCAATTTGGAGAACTCAATTGACTTGATCCAAGTTTTTGGACTGTGGGAGGAAACCAGAGAACCCGGAGGAAACCCACGCGGACACGGGGAGAACATGGAAACTCCACCCAGATTGGGATTCGAACCGGGAATCCCTAGTGCTGAGAGGAGAACGTGCTAACCACTAAGCCACCGTGCCGCCCTATATACTGTATATATACTGTATATATATGACATAAAATAAATTAACTTAAACATTTTAATACAGTTATTTTAATGCTGCTATATTTTTAAGCGTGTTATAACATTTCTGTTAATACAATATGAATCAAACATCTTTTTGAATCTGGATTGGAACAGTTCATAGATTTGGTAAGAGGCCAAATACCCAATTTAAACAAAAAAAAAACAAAAAACACATTTTTTTTTATAGAGTGTTTCTGTGTGTGTAAGTGTTTGTCCAGTGATGGATTGGCGTCCCGTCCTGGGTGTATCTGCCAAGCACCCGAAACGTTCTCCTCGGGATGGTCATAGGGGAACCCCTGTGACCCTGGTGGAGGATAAAGATAATGGATGAATGAATGAATGAATATATATATCCCACATGAGGTGGTTGGCACGTTCTCCTCTCAGCACTAAGGATTCCTGGTTCAAATCCCCATCTGGGTGACGTTTCCATGTTCTTACCATGTCCGCGTGGGGTTCCTCTGGGTTCTCCTGTTTCCACCCACAGTTCAAAAACATGGATCAAGGTTTATTGAATTCTCAAAATTCTCAAAAAACACATTTAAAACTACTGCCTCAATTGACTTTAGCTTGATATACAGTCTACTCAGTTTAGCAAAGGCTAAAAATTGACGTAGAGTAGAAATTCAGTCGAGTGATCTTCTTATTAACCCCTGTGGCAGGTTAGCTTAGCATCATGACACATACACACTTCCTTACACATGCTTATTAAATGTGAAAGAAATTCATAATGTTTGTTTCCCCATAGTGTCCTAACCAGGTTAACACTACCCTCCAAACTCAGGTTAACATAAACCAACAGCTTGTTGAATCCAGGCCTCCTAAACCCTCTTTGGCGGTTTAGCTGATTTACCACCAACTTACATTATTCACTCTTTCTAATTAAAAGGCTGGCGCCAACATAATTATACAGACAGCAATCACTGAGCAGCATTACACCCGGCTTTCTCTATCGTACCTATTAATGTCTGCTTATAGAAATACTTTTAACATTGTTTCACCGCAGCCACACTGACGAGGTCGTCTATATGGGCTTTGTGACTTTGACAATTAGTAAATTAGTTCCATCCATTCATTATCTTCTGCTTTATCCTTTACTAGGGTCGGGGGGGGGTTCCCCATGCCCATTCAGGGGAGAAGTTTTAGGTGCTAGACAGATACACCCAGGACAGGACACCAATCTATCACTCACTCACACAAACACACTCTATATAGGGCAATTTGGAGAATTCAATTGACCTTGATCCATGGTTTTGGACTGTGGGAGGAAACCGGAGAACCCGGAGGAAACCCACGCAGACACGGGGAGAACATGGAAACTCCACCCAGATTGAGATTCGAACCAGGAATCCCTAGTGCTGAGAGGAGCTAACCACCGCTTTATATATATAATCATTTGTTTATTCATCCATTATCTTTATCCTCCACCAGGGTTACAGGGGTTCCCCATGCCCATCCAGGGGAGAACATTTCGGGCACTGAGCAGATACACCCAGGACAGGACGCCAATCTATCGCTGGGCACACACTCACTCACACAAACACACTCTATATGGGGCAATTTTGAGAATTCAATTGACCTTAATCGATGTTTTTGGACTGTGGGAGGAAACCGGAGAACCCCATGCGGACACGGGGAGAACATGGAAACATCACCCAGATGGGGATTTGAACCAGGAATCCCTAGAGCTGAGAGGAGAACGTGCCAACCACCTCATGTGGAATATATATATATTCATTCATTCATTCATTATCTTTATCATCCCCCAGGGTCACAGGGGTTCCCCTATGACCATCCGGGGGAGAACATTTTGGGTGCTGGGCAGATACACCCAGGACAGGACGCCAATTTATCACTGGGCACACACTCACTCACACAAACACACTCTATATGGGGCAACTTGGAGAACTCAATTGACCTTGGTCCATGTTTTTGGACTGTGGGAGGAAACCAGAGAACCCGGAGGAAACCCACGCAGACACAGGGAGAACATGGACATTCCACCCAGATTGGGATTCGAACCAGGAATCCCACCAGTTAATTAGTTGTTCCTGTAGTGCAACATTTTTAACGGATAGCAAAATAGAAAACAGGCCTACATAGCATTTAAATATTCTTTAAGTTCTGGTTGAGGGTTCTATATATCTAAAGACCCATCAGCGCCCACAGTGTGTTGCCATGTTAGCTGTCTGCATCACAGCTCAGTGGGACAGCTTCATTTACTGCATTTCATTTTCAAGTTTCCAGTTTCTTGTGGGGCTTTTCAGATGTTCTCTTTTAGTCACACTGTCAGATCTGCGGTGCACATCCTGCTGAGAGGCTCCCGATATCAAGGCCGTTTCTGATCCGTCTCCATGTGAACTTGGGCACCTCTCCCGAGTTACATTCGGTTCGCTAACAAGCTCCGTGTTTTTGGACCGTTCACAATGCATCCCTTTCGTTGCACAAGCATTAACTCTTACACTCATCACAATGAGTGCAATTTACCTTCAGCCAGTGTTGTTTTGTCGTACTGAAGTGCTGTAGCAACGGGTGGGTTTGCTCTACCTCAAAAAACAAATGACAGAACCGCTTCAGGAGCCGCTCTTTATTTTTCTATCGCCGTCATTGTATTGCGGGTTTGATTCTGCGCTACGCTTAATCGACAGAATTCACTCCAGTTAAGCCCTTTCATTTTCTGTCCCTGAGAAACTGAAGTGTCATTATCAATGGCACCGAGGTGTAAAAGAATTCAATAACGTATTCATCTCCTTACTTCTAAAAACATCTTGTTTCCTGTTTAGAGTTTCCTTCCAATGTCATTTGCTTGATGCTTAAAATATAACACGACGATATTTTCAGAGGGCGGCATGGTGCTAACCATGTTCTCCTCTCAGCGCTAGGGATTCCCGGTTCGAATCCCCATCTGGGTGGAGTTTCCATGTTCTCCCCATGTCAGCGCGGGTTTCCTCCGGGTTCTCCGGTTTCCTCCCACAGTCCAAAAACATGGGTCAAGTCAATTGAGTTCTCCAAATTGCCCTATATAGAGTGTGTTTGCGTGAGTGAGTGAGTGTGTGCCCAGTGATAGATTGGCGCCCTGTCCTGGATGTATCTGCCCAGTGCCTGAAACGTTCTCCCCTGGGAACCCCCCACGACCCTAATATAGGATAAAGCGGAAGATAATGGATGGATGGATGGATGGATGGATGGATATTTTCAGATGCTGAAGTTTAAATGTCCTGGAGTGCAAATAAAGAACGAGAAATGGGGAAGACATCTACAGAACAATAAACATAAGTATGACATCATGACGAGAACCAGGTAACACTAAATTGTTTATTGCAATTATTTCATCTGGTTACATCCATCCATCCATTATATTCTGCTTTATTCTCTAATAGGGTCATGGGGGGGGGTTCCCCATGCCCATCCAGAGGAGAACGTTTCGGGCGCTGGGCAGATACACCCAGGACAGGACGCCAATCTATAGTTGGGCACACTCACTCACACTCTATATGGAGTAATTTTGGAGAATTCAAGTGATCTTGATCCATGTTTTTGGACTGTGGGAGGAAAAACCGGAGAACCCGGAGGAACCCCAGGCGGACACGGGGAGAACATGGAAACTCCACCCAGATTGGGATTCGAACCGGGAATCCCTAGCACTGAGAGGAGAACATGCCAACCACTAAGCCACAGGTGTGAGGCAGTGCGAGTCCACAAATGGGCCATTTGGTAACCTTGAAACCTTACAATTTGGGGAACCCAACATCGGGACAGAATTTTTAAGCTGGTGACTTGTTCAACTTGGGATTTGAACCCAACAGCTGGTGACTGCAACTTTTGTAGCGAAGACTGAGGGCATCAGCAAACATTTCCTCCCCCTCACCTCCAGAACACTGCGAAAATGTCCAACAGACAGTCCTCTCCTTGTCCTCCTCTGTCTCTCCGAGTTGGAGATCAGTGGATATCAGCACACCGATCACTTATCCCATCAAGCCCATCTTTCCCCACCTCCTTCATCTTCCTCAATCACCCCAGCACTCACACACCTCATCAACTGCTCACTCACCACCACCACTTTTCCTAGGTCCTTTCAAACAGGCGTGGGCTACACCACTGCTTAAAAAAAACAGTGAAGCACCCACTTCTTGTTGAGCTCTACAAGCCTGTGTCTCTTTTTTCCTAAAATCTATATAACGAGGTGTAGATATTTCTGATCACCAACAGTAGCAATAGCAATAATAGTAATAATAATAGTTGTATTATTAGTAGTAATAGTAGTAGTTGTAGTAGTAATACTATTAGATATAGTATTAAGTGTTAATATTATTATTATTAGTAGTAATAGTAATAGTTTTAGAAGATTAGTAGTAATAGTATTAATAGTAATAAATCATATACAGTACAGTATATATATTTATATATTCCATCCATCCATTCTGTTCTGCTTTATCCTCTATTAGGGTCGCGGGGTGAGGGGGGTTCCCCATGCCCATCCAGGGGAGAACGTTTCAGGCACTGGGCAGATACACCCAGTACAGGACACCAATCTATCGTTGGGCACACACTCACTCACACAAACACACTCTATATGGGGCAATTTGGAGAACTCAATTGACTTGAGCCAAGTTTTTGGACTGTGGGAGGAAACCGGAGAACCCGGAGGAAACCCACGCAGACACGGGGAGAACATGGAAACTCCACCCAGATTGGGATTCGAACCGGGAATCCCTAGCACTGAGAGGAGAACATGCTAAACCACTAAGCCACCGTGCCGCCTGTGTTTATATATTATATAATGTTATTAATTTGATATTAATATGTAATTTATATATTATATAAATTTGGATTTAGATCTATGTGTTTTGTTGATGCAGCATGCTAAAGGTTTAGGGCGGGTTGTGGTGTAAACACAGAGAAATCGGGAGGAGAGGGAAGATTAAAGTGTTTAGTGAGAGGGAAAATGGAGGCTCAGTCAAAAACACAACAACTGGACAAATGTGAAAGATTGAGCTGTAGATCTTAGCTTAGGGAAGAACAAAAAAGACAAGTGATTTCTCTCTCTCTCTCTCTCTTTCTCTCTCTCGCTCTCTCTCTATCTTAGAGGCAGCAGTTCACAGCATTCCCTCTATTGATCTATCCATCACCATGTCCCTAATACATCACATGCTGTATCTTTGCTTTGCCCCTATGCTGCTCATTCATCCCTCCATCCAACATGCGTTCACTCATCCTGGTTCAATTTGAAATCTTTCTTTGTTTTATAAACCACAGTCAAAACCAACCTTTTTTATAGAATTCCTGTTCAATTGCATATACTGTACGGTACAAACACCGGGATACAACACTGAGCATGGTGTAAAGTGGAGAACATGTTAATATCTGTGCATGCCGCAAGCAATGCACAGCAAGGGTTAGTACAGAATTCTTAATCATCCATCTAGGGTCGAGGTGGGGGGGGGTTCCCCATGTCCATCCAGGGGAGAATGTTTCGGGCGCTGGGCAGATACACCTATGACAGGACACCAATCTATCGCTGGAGACACTCACTCACTCAAACACACTCTACAGTAAATGGGGCAATTTAGAGAATTCAATTGACTTGATCCATGTTCTTGGACTGTGGGAGGAAACCCACAGTCCAACCTGGAGGAAACCCACGTGGACACGGGGAGAACATGGAAACTCCACCCAGATGGGATTCGAACGGGAATCCCTAGAGCTGAGAGGCGAACATTCTAACCACTAAGCCACCATGCCACCCTCTGCTTTAATATATATATATATATATATATATATATATATATGGGAATAGGGTAACGAGGGTTTCCCCATGCCCATCCAGGGGAGAACGTTTCGGGCGCTGGGCAGATACACCCAGGACATGACGCCAATCTATCGCTGGACACACACTCACTCACACAGACGCACTCTATATGGGGCAATTTGGAGAATTCAGTTGACCTTAATCCATGTTTTTGGACTACGGGAGGAAACCGGAGAACCCAGAGGAAACCTACACGGACACGGGGAGAACATGGAAACTCCACCCAGATTGGGATCCGAACTGGGAATCCCTAGTGCTGAGAGGAGAACATGCTAACAACTAAGCCACCATGACGCCCATTTTTCATATATTATATAATATTATTTATTTTATACTAATGTGTAATTTATATCCATCCATCCATTATCCTCTACTAGGGTAACGGGGGGTTCTTCCCCATGCCCATCCAGGGGAGAACGTTTCGGGCGCTGGGCAGATACACCCAGGACAGGACACCAATCTATCACTGGACACAATCACTCACACAGACGCACTCTATATGGGGCAATATGGAGAATTCAGTTGACATTAATCCATGTTTTTGGACTGTGGGAGGAAACCGGAGAACCCGGTGGAAACCCATGTGGACACGGGGAGAACATGGAAACTCCAGCCAGATTAGGATTCGAACCGGGAATCCCTAGTGCTGAGAGGAGAACATGCTAACCACTAAGCCACCATGCCGCCATGGATTCTTAATCATTATTATATTAATTTATTGAAGCTTATAGAGTGCTCCACGCTGGTGTAGATCCAGCAATAAACAAAAAACAAAAAAAACGGGATCCAATAAAGAGCAGAGGAATCAAATCCATTCCATCAGATGGAAATTGTCAGTTTAATTAAGGTTTCATATTGACATAGCCTCATATTTTTCCAGCTTATTGTCTGTCATAACCGTCTATTCAGGAGTAAATATCTGTTATTGAAGCTGACTGGGATGACGTGACTAATTTCCATATTGTTTTATCTAGAACGACGGGCAGTGCAACTGGAAGAGAAGTGGAACACTTACTTTAACAAAAAAGAAAAAGCATAAAACAACCCTGCAACAATGTTCTATCAAAGATATGTGAACATCTATTATTCATTTAATTTTCATTTAATTTATTTTAACGCATATTATATTATGTAGGGTGGCACAGTAGTTAGTAGTTCGCATGTTCTCCTCTCAGCACTGGGGATTCCCGGTTCGAATCCCAATCTGGGTGGAGTTTCCATGTTCTCCCCGTGTCCGCCTGGGTTTCCTCCGGGTTCTCCAGTATGCTCCCACAGTCCAAAAACATGGATCAAGGTCAATTGAACTCTCCAAATTGCCCCATATAGAGTGTGTGTGTGAGTGAGTGTGTGCTGAGTGATGGATTGGGTGTCCTGTCCTGGGTGTATCTGCCCATCGCCCGGGATGTTCTCCCCTGGAGGGGCAAGGGGAACTCCCTGTAACCCTATTCCCATATATATATATATATATATATATATATATATATATATATATATATATATATATATATATATATATATATATTAAAGCAGAGGGCAGAACGGTGGCTTAGTGTTTAGCATGTTCTCCTCTCAGCATGAGGGATTCCTGGATTGAATCCCAATCTGGGTGGAGTTTCCATGTTCTCCCCGTGTCCACGTGGGTTTCCTCCGGGTTCTCCGGTTTCCTCCCACAGTCCAAAAACATGGATCAAGGTCAATTGAACTCTCCAAACTGCCCCATATAGAGTGTGTGTGTGAGTGAGTGTGTGCTCAGTGATGGATTGGGTGTCCTGTCCTGGGTGTATCTGCCCATCGCCCGAGATGTTCTCCCCTGGAGGGGCAAGGGGAACTCCCTGTAACCCTATTCCCATATATATATATATATATATATATATATATATATATTAAAGCAGAGGGCAGAACGGTGGCTTAGTGTTTAGCATGTTCTCCTCTCAGCATGAGGGATTCCTGGATTGAATCCCAATCTGGGTGGAGTTTCCATGTTCTCCCCGTGTCCACGTGGGTTTCCTCCGGGTTCTCCGGTTTCCTCCCACAGTCCAAAAACATGGATCAAGGTCAATTGAACTCTCCAAACTGCCCCATATAGTGTGTCTGTGTGAGTGAGTGTGTGCTCAGTGATGGATTGGTGTCCTGTCCTGGGTGTATCTGCCCAGCGCCCGAAACGTTCTCCCCTGGATGGGCATGGGGAACACCCCCCGCGACCCAACTAGAGGATAAAGCGGAAGATAATGGATGCATGGATGGATATAAATATATATAAAATATTATTGTATTAATGCTTGTATTTGTGTTGATTCTGTTTATCTCCAAAGAATGAACCTGACCTGCTTCTGTTCTTGTTTGGAAGTCGCCTGTCCTTACAAGCCTGCTCTGCGTTCTCTGATGGCTTTTGCTTTCGTGTTATTGCTTTGATTTCATGCATCGGCGCTGATGCATCATTATTAATAAACCAATCGGGAGGATTTCCCTGCATCCCCTCACGCATGCATTCACGGACACGGACACTTAGCATTGGCGCCAGAAGATTTAATAATCCCGAATTCTCGTCTTTATGCACGCAATACCCGGATTTCATGTCTATGCGAAATCTCCTGTCTTTAAAGTGCCGTCCTGCTTTCCTGTCATCGAAAAGAGAAATGGGAACGCGAGAAAACGTGACGGAGTGCGAGCAGGAAGGAAGAGCCGAATGAAAAAGGTCAATGGGGAATGGAGAGACGAATTTGTCACGTTTTAGTTGAAGGACACGCCGAGCAGTCGGGCTCCGAACATGAGCTCAAAGAATTCAGTATATGAAATTCAATTATACAAGCTCAGACGCACAACCCTGTTTAATTAAATCCGATTAATTAATACCAGTCGGGGTGGAACTCATTAACTTCTATATGCCACGGGCATATTATTAGGTTAACGGGGGAATATACGGAGGGTAGAAACTGTATAGGGGGTTAATGGCTGAATGATGCTGCTTCTGTAGGAAAAATGGAGCACGCAAACGCTGTGCTGTCTCGGAGCTGGGGACGAAACTGTCAGTGGGTTCTGTACACTGTGGGGAAATTAGAACCACCCTTGAGACCCTCTAATCACCAACTCGTGCAGAATCATCCATTACTGATGGGGTATGTGAGAGGGTACAGGGGCAAATAGAAATGCATAAAGAGAAGTGCATTAATCACTCATACTCCATTAATGTACTTATGTATGTATAGGACATCTTTATATTTAAATATATATATATATATATATATATAATAAGTGGGTGGCATGGTGGTTAGCATGTTCTCCTCTGGATTTCCGGTTCGAATCCCAATCTGGGTGGAGTTTTCATGTCCTCCCCGTGTCCGCGTGGGTTTCCTCCGGGTTCTCCAGTTTCAAAATCATGGTCCAAGTCCAAAAACATGGATCAAGTCAATTGAATTCTCCAAATTACCCCATATAGAGTGTGTCTGTGTGAGTGTGTGTGTGCCCAGTGATAGATTGGTGTCCTGTCCTGGTGTATCTGCCCAGCGCCCAAAACGTTCTCCTCCGGATGGGCATGGGAAACCCCCAGGCGACCCTAGTAGTAGATAAAGCGGAAGATATTGCATTAATCAATGAATGGTGGATCTAAATTGCCCCTATACACATTAGTGTGTGTGCCCAGAGATAGATTAGTGCCCTGTCCTGGGTGTATCTGCCCAGCACTCAAAACAATCTCCCCTAGACGGGCATGGGAAACCCTCCCCTCCCCCCTCTGTGACCGTAGTAGATGCTAATTACATTTCATTGGCCAGGGCCTAGTGGTTAGCACGTTCTCCTCTCAGCGTTAGGGATTCCCAGTTCGAATCCCAATCTGGGTGGAGTTTCCATGTTCTCCCCGTGTCCGTGTGGGTTTCCTCCGGGTTCTCGGTTTCCTCCCACAGTCCAAAAACATGGATCAAGTCAATTGAATTCTCCAAATTGCCCCATATAGAATGTGTTTGTGTGAGTGAATGTGCCCAGCGATAGATTGGCGTCCTGTCCTGGGTGTATCTGCTCAACGCCCGAAACGTTCTCCCCTGGATGGGCATGGGGAACCCCCCCGCGACCCTAATAGAGGATAAAGTGGAAGATAATGGATGGATGGATGGTCCTGCAATTAAATCTAAAGCACATGGGTGTGGCATCAGTCTGCAATCAGTCATTACATCTAACATTGGATATTGATTTTTAACTTTTGGGAAGCCACTGGTTTATTAAAAGATAATTAGGACAAGACGTTAAGTATTTTCGGCGAGGGGAAAACAGTAGGTTAGTACCGACTTGCTGTTGGTTCGAGGTGCAGTGTGACTGGCAACACGTGGGTCACGTTTGTGAATCTCTTTCTGAAGGAATGAGCATGCATAGAACATCAACCGTGGTGCGAGCTACCCTCTGCTCCTGTAATGCTATTTTGGCAAAGTTGGAGACACCTTTAAGTATCTTCTGATTTGATTGGATTTCATTTGGGCCAGACAAGTTGCCAATGGTCTGAAATCTAATCCACTTGTGGATCAACTTCGGAACCTTTTAAACTTGTTCCAGACTCAAAGGCATCTCCAGCCGAGTGAAATTTTAGATATAAGCATAATAATATTACAGATAGCAGTTGCTATGCAGACGAGGTACACTATAAGGGCAAAAGTATTAAAACACCTCTTATTCATGGTTCAGTTCTACTGCAGTGCAACTTTAGACAACTGTATGAGTTTGGGGAAGGCTCTTTCTTGTTTCTGCATGACTAATCCATTATCTTTGGCTTTATCCTCTACTAGGGTCACGGGGGGGTTCCCCATGCCCATCCAGGGGAACGTCTCAGGCGCTTTTGGCGTCAATTGAATTCTCCAAATTGCCCCATATAGAGTGTGTTTGTGTGTGAGTGTGTGTGCCCAGTGATGGATTGGCGTCCTGTCCTGGGTGTATCTGCCCAGCGCCCGAAATCCCTCTCCTGGAGGGACATGGGGACCCTAGTAGAGGGTAAAGCGGAAGATAATGGATGGATTATCTGGAAGCAAATCCCAACACCCATCCATTGAGCCCATTCAAACCAATGCAAACCATTTGCTTTATGTCCTTTAAAACAGCCCCGCAACTGTAGCTCAGCTCAGGAAGTAATGAATTCCACTAAAAAGGGGACTTTAAATAGTCTAGTAAGCCGAGTGACCCTAATTGAACGGGGCTTATATCATACTCCACGATAAAATATTTAATACTATGAAAGGTTATGTTAATTGCAATAAGCTCTCACCAAATAAGGTCGACTGTTCCTTTTTTAATTGCATGGCATCGTCTTAAATAGATTATTATGCAGTCGTACCTCCAGGCGGCCGGTGTCGGGTTGAAACGCACGGGCCGGGTCCTCGGTGGTGACGCGGCACTGGATGGCACAGCCATTGATCGTGATCTTGTCTTGTCTGAGGCCGAGCTCGGGAAGACTCCGGCCCTCGCACACCCTCAGCTGGGCGTGAACTAAATCCACACTGCGTGACACAAAACAATTAATTATACGTTTTTTTCATCATTATCTAATTATTTTATTGCATACAGTGGCTTATGGTTCTTATTATATACACAGCACTTCATAAGTTCCCTGGTTCAATTCTTGGTTCCCCACCAATTACGTTAGGTTAAAGTAAGTTATATATCCATCCATTTTCTTCCGCTTTATCCTCTATTAGGGTCGCGGGGGGGTTCCTCATGCCCATCCAGGGGAGAAGATCTCGGGCGCTGGGTAGATACACCCAGGACAGGACGCCAATCTATCACTGGGTACACACTCACTCACACAAACACACTCTATATGGGGCAATTTGGAGAATTCAATTGATCTTGATCCATGTTTTTGGACTGTGGGAGGAAACTGGAAAAACCGGAGGAAACCCACGTGGACACGTGGGAGAACATGGAGACTCCACCCAGATAGAGAGGAGAGAACGTGCTAACGTCCTGCGAGGAGAACATGCTAACCACTAAGTCACTGTGCCATGGCTCTAGATTTTATTTATTTATGTATTTTTCAGAAAATAAATGTTTATAATGAAGTTGAGTTCAAAATAAAAATTTAAAATAATAGTATACAGTCTGAATCTTTAAACAAGCAAAATATTAAACAATTCTTTTTTAAAAAACACCCTTATATTACGTTAAATTACTTTATCCTAGAGCGGCACGGTGGCTTAGTGGTTAGCATGTTCTCCTCTCAGCACTAGGGATTCCCAGTTCGAATCCCAATCTGGGTGGAGTTTCCATGTTCTCCCCGTGTCTGCGTGGGATTCCTCCGGGTTCTCCGGTTTCCTCTTACAGTCCAAAAACATGGATCAAGTCAATTGAGTTCTCCAAATTGCCCCATATAGAGTGTGTTTGTGTGAGTGAGTGTGTGTACAGTGATAGATTGGTGTCCTGTCCTGGGTGTATCTGCCCAGCGCCTGAAACGTTCTCCCCTGGATGGGTATGGGGAACCCCCCCACGACCCTAATAGAGGATGAAGCGGAAGATAATGAATGAATGAAAGAATGAATAATAATAATAATAATAATAATAATAATAATAATAATAATAATAATAAAATAGGTGGCACGGTGGTTTAGTGATTAGCATGTTCTCCTCTCAGCACTAGGGATTCCCGGTTCGAATCCCCATCTGGGTGGAGTTTCCATGTTCTCCCCGTGTCCGCGTGGGATTCCTCCGGGTTCTTCGGTTTCCTCCCACAGTCCAAAAACATGGATCAAGTCAATTGAGTTCTCCAAATTGCCCCATATAGAGTGTGTCTGTGTGAGTGAGTGTGTGTCCAGCGATAGATTTGCGTCCTGCCCTGGGTGTATCTGCCCAGCACCCGAAACGTTCTCCCCTGGATGGGCATGGGGAACCCCACCACGACCCTAATAGAGTATGAAGCAGAAGATAATGAATGAATGAATAATAATAATAATAATAATAATAATAATAATAATAAAATAGAAAAGGAGAATTTGATTGGATTTTTTCATTTCATTTCCATCAATCCGTGACTTTTATGTTTAGTAGAGAAGCAGCGCATAATTAACATCACTCGACTGAAAGCGACTGGGAGACGAACTCCGTTAAAGTGAGATACAAGCGACGAGATGAAGTGTTCTTCAGAAATGTCAGGGAATTGACTCCGAAGCACTCCAGACAAGTTTGGTTAAAAGAATCCTACTGTGAAGAGCAAAAAAAAAAAAAAAAAAAAAAAAAAAAAACATCTGCACAATTCCTCCTCGTCACAATAGATTTATTGGCTGTAAGTGAAGTCAATGATTCACATGCTTGTTCGGGTTTTTGGCCACGAGGGCCACCGACGTCCACCAAGCACTTAAAGCCGTTCATCTAGGAATGTTACAGGTGGCGGGAGAGTGGGAGGAAAATCAGGCTGAGGGGATGAGCAGATGATAGATTTGATGTTTTCATTTTTCGAGACTGGAAGTCAGATACATATATGGTGGGCGGTCAGGTCTTTCTGACCAGTCAGCAGAAATGTGCATGCCGATATATCTAATCTGTCGAAATTCTAGAGTTATACATCAACATGTATCAGGATTCCTTCTGTTTGTTTGTAATAGAGCAGATATTCACTCTCACAACCATCTCACTGGCCATTTTATTAGGTCCAGCTCATTTACATTACATTTGGTCATTTATTGGACGTTTTTATCCAAAGCGACTTACAAGGTGAGCACAGGGTTCATCACAACATCCCTGGAGCAATGAGGGTTAAGGGTCTTGCTCAAGGACCCACACTGGACCTGGGATTTGAACCCCCAACCTTCAGATTGATAACCCAATGCCCTGACCACTGAGCTAGCTCATATTTCCATATTGACCATATAGATGGACTTTGCAGTTACATTCTGTACTGTTCTGTTCTCTGATGTTCCCCCACAGAGCAGGTGTTATTAGGGTGGTGGACGATGGTAGAAGTGGATCAGACCCCTGTATGTTCTGATTAGTCCGTGTCAGCGTGGGTTTCCTCCGGGTTCTCCGGTTTCCTCCCACAGTCCAAAAACATCAAGTTTCAATCAAGTCAAGTGAATTCTCCAAATTGCCCCATATAGAGTGTATTTGTGTGAGTGAGTGTATGTGTGTGTCCAGCGATAGATTGGTGTCCTGTCCTGGGTGTATCTGAAAGATAATGGATGGATGTTCTGATTAGTGTGCTGTTCTCTGTTCAGCAGCACTGCTGTGTCTGATCCACTCGTACCAGCACAACACACATTCACACCACATCCATGTCAGCATCACTGCAGTACTCAGAGTCATCCACCACCCTGATACCTCCTTTGTGGGGGTCCTTATCATCAGAGAACATACTAAAGTGTACTAACAAAGTATGTAGAATGGACAGAATGGAATTGTATGTATATATATATATATATATATCAATGATGCTTATATCCATCGATCCAATATCTTCCGCTTTATCCTCTACTAGGATCACAGGGGCGGGTTCCCCATGCCCACCTTGGGAGAACGTTTCGGGCGCTGGGCAGATACACCCAGGACAGGACACCAATCAATCACTGGACACACACTCACACAAACACACACTATATGGGGCAATTTTGAGAATTCAATTGACCTTGATCCATGATTTTGGACTGTGGGAGGAAACCGGAGACCCCGGAGGAAACCCACACGGACACGGGGAGAACATGGAAACTCCACCCAGATGGGGATTCGAACCTGAATCCCCAGCGCTGAGAGGAGAACATGCTAACCACTAAGCCAAAAGTTAAAAAATGCAGTCCATTGGCGAAAAATTATATCTTAAATGTACTTTTTCACAATTAACACATTATTATGGTATCCAGAAACTTTTTACACCGAGCTAATTAAAGGCAACGCTCGTGATTAAACATAGTACCCCAAGACGTTCCAGAATCAGACGTGTGATCACAGGGTGTGATGTGTAGAACAATGCGATCGGTCTCTAGTGTGGCAATCGTTCTTCAGCTCTCATTTCACACAGGTGTCGATTTGGCTCTGAGACCGTCGCCACCGCCGGCTCTGCCGCCAAATACAGAGCTGGAAGAGGAGTGAAATATTCTTGCCTTGAGCAGGGTGCAGACAAATGCTTAAAGGTTTAAGGCCTTATAAGACACTTTAAAGACTTCAATGGCAAACATATTTAAGCATGACACTGTACCCAGTAGGCGTCAGCCTCCCCACCACCACCGACATCTACAGCTCCAGACCTCCAGCATCATGAAGAACCCCAGTGGGGTTCTTCATGATGCTGGAGGTCTGGAGCTGTAGATGTCCGTGGTGGTGGGGAGGCTGACGCCTACGTTTTGTCCCGCTCCCCTCAGGCAGGAGACTGCAGAGCATTAAGTGCAAAACACCAAGACTGAGAAACAGCTTCTTACAGGAAGCTTTAAGACTCTTAAACTCGACCTAGGGCGGCACGGTGGCTTAGTGATTAGCATGTTCTCCTCTCAGCGCTAGGGATTCAGGTTCGAATCCCCATCTGGGTGGAGTTTCCATGTTCTCCCCGTGTCCGCGTGGGTTTCCTCCAGGTTCTCTGGTTTCCTCCCACAGTTCAAAAACATGGATCAAGTCAATTGAGTTCTCCAAATTGCCCCATATAGAGTGTGTCTGTGTGTGTCAGTGTGTGCCCAGCGATAGATTGGCGCCCTGTCCTGGGTCTATCTGCCCAGCGCCCTAAACGTTCTCCCCTGGATGGGCATGGGGAACCCCCCCCCCCACCACGACCCTTTCTTTATTGCTAATATATTTTTAGATTTACATTTTTAATCAATTAACACATCACTTGCCATTCCCATTAAGAGTCCGGTGCGCTCTGATTGGTGGATTGCTATTTAAACGGTACAGCTACCTGAACTCAATGCACGTCATGGACCAGTGCATTGAGTTCAGGTAGCTGTGCCATTTAAATAGCAATCCACCAATTAACACGTCACTTGCCTTCCATTAAGAGTCCGGTGCACTCTGATTGGTGGATTGCTATTTAAACGGCACAGCTACCTGAACTCATTCGATGGTCCATAACATGTTAGAACATTTTATTCAGTCAATGTACACAAGGCACAGGGTCAGTCATGATACCCCTGAAAGCACCCCTGGAACCTTCACCTTTAAGGCCTTACTCAAGGAACCATATAGAAAGCTTTTTGGGGGACTCTCAAATCCCCAGCCTTCAGATTGATAATCCATCATCCTAATCCCCCCTCCGCTCAAAGACACAAAGCCAAAAATCAATGATAAACGTTTTCTTAACTACCAAATGAAATTAGCATGTTCCATTAGCGGCACATTAGTGCTGCGTGAACGTACGTGTCATTATCCACTCGCTTGTTTTATTAGCTTCATCATCTGAAGCCTATTCTGTCGGATTCGAAGAATTAATTTTCATGTCAAAACATAATTAATACAGCGTTTCGCAAACGCAAATCTTTTCGAGAGCTGAATACATAAATGTGCACAAAATAAACGGGATAATGATATTCCTGCAGCATGGCGGGCTGACGACAGGTCCCCAGTGTTGTACTTTTGGCTTTAGAATCTAGAACATTCGATCAACCTGTAGAGAACATTGTGAGGACTTTATAAACTGGCTTACATTAGTTAAGATTTACAAAGTCAGGCTTTTGTATAGGATAGTGTTATCTTCATGTGTACTGTATATCCAGGGACAGGGGCGTCGTTAGACCTGGGCTTTCGGGGCTATAGACCCGGGTGTTTTGTCAGTAGCCCTGGACAGGGGTGTCGTTAGACCTGGGCTTTCAGAGCTATAGACCCGGGTGTTTTGTCAGTAGCCCTGGACAGGGGCGTCGTTAGACCTGGGCTTTCAGGGCTATAGACCCGGGTGTTTTGTCAGTAGCCCCGGACAGGGCCGTCGTTAGACCTGAGCTTTCGGGGCTATAGACCCGGGTGTTTTGTCAGTAGCCCCGGACAGGGGCGTCGTTAGACCTGGGTTTTTGGGGCTATAGACCCGGGTGTTTTGTCAGTAGCCGTGGACAGGGGCGTCGTTAGACCTGGGCTTTCAGGGCTATAGACCCGGGTGTTTTGTCAGTAGCCCTGGACAGGGGCGTCGTTAGACCTGGGCTTTCAGGGCTATAGACCCGGGTGTTTTGTCAGTAGCCCCGGACAGGGCCGTCGTTAGACCTGAGCTTTCGGGGCTATAGACCCGGGTGTTTTGTCAGTAGCCCCGGACAGGGGCGTCGTTAGACCTGGGTTTTTGGGGCTATAGACCCGGGTGTTTTGTCAGTAGCCCCGGACAGGGCCGTCGTTAGACCTGAGCTTTCGGGGCTATAGACCCGGGTGTTTTGTCAGTAGCCCCGGACAGGGGCGTCGTTAGACCTGGGTTTTTGGGGCTATAGACCCGGGTGTTTTGTCAGTAGCCCCGGACAGGGCCGTCGTTAGACCTGGGCTTTCGGGTCTATGGATCCGGATGTTTTGTCAGTAGCCGTGGACAGGGGCGTCGTTAGACCTGGGCTTTTGGGGCTATAGACCCGGATGTTTTGTCAGTATCCCTGGACAGGGGCGTCGTTAGACCTGGGCTTTTGGGGCTATAGACCCGGGTGTTTTGTCAGTATCCCTGGACAGGGGCGTCGTTAGACCTGAGCTTTCGGGGCTGTAGACCCGGGTGTTTTGTCAGTAGCCCTGGACAGGGGCGTCGTTAGACCTGGGTTTTTGGGGCTATAGACCCGGGTGTTTTGTCAGTAGCCGTGGACAGGGGCGTCGTTAGACCTGGGCTTTCAGGGCTATAGACCCGGGTGTTTTGTCAGTAGCCCTGGACAGGGGCGTCGTTAGACCTGGGCTTTCAGGGCTATAGACCCGGGTGTTTTGTCAGTAGCCCCGGACAGGGCCGTCGTTAGACCTGAGCTTTCGGGGCTATAGACCCGGGTGTTTTGTCAGTAGCCCCGGACAGGGGCGTCGTTAGACCTGGGTTTTTGGGGCTATAGACCCGGGTGTTTTGTCAGTAGCCCCGGACAGGGGCGTCGTTAGACCTGGGTTTTTGGGGCTATAGACCCGGGTGTTTTGTCAGTAGCCCCGGACAGGGCCGTCGTTAGACCTGGGCTTTCGGGTCTATGGATCCGGATGTTTTGTCAGTAGCCGTGGACAGGGGCGTCGTTAGACCTGGGCTTTTGGGGCTATAGACCCGGATGTTTTGTCAGTATCCCTGGACAGGGGCGTCGTTAGACCTGGGCTTTTGGGGCTATAGACCCGGGTGTTTTGTCAGTATCCCTGGACAGGGGCGTCGTTAGACCTGAGCTTTCGGGGCTGTAGACCCGGGTGTTTTGTCAGTAGCCCTGGACAGGGGCGTCGTTAGACCTGAGCTTTCGGGGCTGTAGACCCGGGTGTTTTGTCAGTAGCCCTGGACAGGGGCGTCGTTAGACCTGGGCTTTTGGGGCTGTAGACCCGGGTGTTTTGTCAGTAGCCCTGGACAGGGGCGTCGTTAGACCTGGGCTTTTGGGGCTGTAGACCCGGGTGTTTTGTCAGTAGCCCTGGACAGGGGCGTCGTTAGACCTGGGCTTTCGGGTCTATGGATCCAGATGTTTTGTCTGTAGCCCTGGACAGGGGCGTCGTTAGACCTGGGCTTTCAGGGCTATAGATCCGGGTGTTTTGTCAGTAGCCGTGGACACACACACACACACTCCTACCCAAAAACGCACGCACGCACGCATGTGGGCACACACACACACACACACATACACAGAAACGCACACACACGTTATGTGTCTTTCATGTAATAATTAACGCAAAACAAGAGACTAAAAGCCTATCACAGTGCGCACACACACACACACACACACACACACACACACACACACACACACACAAACCCAAATGCACGCACACCCAAACACACACACACACACACACACACAAACCCAAAAGCATGCACACCCAAACACATACACACTTGTATATCCATGTAATAATTAACGCGAAACAAGACACTAAAAGTCTATTTCAGTGCGCGCGCGCACACACACACACACACACACACACACACTCACACACACACACAACTATATTTCAAATGACTCTGATAAACCGAATGGCGATATAGCAGAATAAATATCAAACACACGGATAAAAGAGAAAATTATTTGCAAATAACAAATAACAGATCAAAGAAATAAATGTTGCAATGAAAGAAAGTGCGAAGACCAAAAGGAATAAAGTGATGCGTGTATTCAGTTCAGTGCATTCAAAGATAAAACTTCAAAGATATAAAAAACATTTAATTTACACTAGATTATATAAAAGATACGGGCCATGGCGTTGTTTTCCAGAGAACACATTCAACCTGGACTTAAAGACAATTAATATTTTTTTATTCTTTGCTAAACTGTCCTTGCAAACTGATAGCCATCATTAAGATCAGCGCTCGGGGAAGAGGAAATGTCAAGAACTCTGTAATCAGCTGCTAAATATTTAAAGCCAGGCTGCTATTATGAGAGACAGCCATCCTGTGTGGAACCGGTTCACATTCTTGTAGATACATGGGGCAGTCATGGGCTTGGGGTTAAGAAACCAGCCTTGTGACCTGAAGGTCTCCGGATAGGTTCCCAATCCCACCAAGTACCTTAGAAGAAGTGCCCTTGGGTAAGGCACCTGACCTCAATTGTTCCCCGGGTGCCATATTCAAGGTATCCGGTTCGATTCCCAGTCCCACCAGGTACTATGGCTGAAGTGCCCTTGGGTAAAGCACCCGACCCTAATTGCTCCCCGGGTGCCGTATTCAAGGTCTACGTATGATTCCCAGTCCCACCAAGTACCATAGTCGAAGTGCCCTTGGGTAAGGCACCTGACCCCAATTGCTCCACAGGTGCGGTATTCAAGGAATCCCAGTCTCACCAAGTACCATGGTTGAAGTGCCCTTGGGTAAGGCACCTGACCCCAATTGCTCCCTGACCGCTGTATTCAAGGTCTCCGGTTCGATTCCCAGTCCCACCAAGTACCTTAAAAGAAGTACCCTTGGGTAAGGCACCTGAATCCAATTGCTCCCCGGGCTCCATACTCAAGCTCTCTGGTTTGATTCCCAGTCCCACTAAGTACCATGGCTGAAGTGCCCTTGGGTAAGGCACCTGACCCCAATTGCTCCCTGGGTGCTGTATTCAAGGTCTCCGATTTGATTCCCAGTCCCACCAAGTACTATAGCATGAAGTGCCTTTGGGTAAGGCAGCTGACCACAATTGCTCCCCGTGTGCCGTATTCAAGGTCTCCGATTCGATTCCCAGTCCCATCAAGTACCTGGCTGAAGTGCCCTTGGGAATCAAAACAGAGACCTTGAGTACGGAGCCCGGAGAGCAATTGGTGCCCTTGGGTAAGGCACCTGACCCCAAATGCTCCCTGGACGCCCTTTTCAAGGTCTACAGTTCGATTCCCAGTCCCACCAAGTACCATGACAGAAGTGCCCTTGGTGCCGTATTTAAGATATCCGGTTCAATTCCCAGTCCCACCAAGTACCATGGCTGAAGTGCTCTTGGGTAAGGCACCTGGCCCCAATTGCTCCCTGGACGCCCTTTTTAAGGTCTCCGGTTCGATTCCCAGTCCTACCAAGTTCTATGACAGAAGTGTCCTTGGCACTGTATTCAAGGTCTCTGGTTCGATTCCCAGTCCCACCAAGTACCATGGCTGAAGTGCCCTTGGGTAAGGCACCTGACCCCAAATGTTCCTCGGGCGCCGTATTCAAGGTCTCCGGTTCAATTCTTGTCCCACCAGGTACCATGGCAGAAGTGCCCTTGGGTAAGGCAGCCGACACCAATTGCTCCCCGGGCACCGTGCTCAATGCTGCCCACTTCACCAGGGTAAAGACACTTCCATGTTGGTTTTATATAAACACACACTATGGTTTCACAGATGATTATTTGGTCATATGCAAAAATGTCAATAGCACAGCACGGAACAGCTGGAATAAATTGAATCGGGATGCCAAAATAGAACGGAGAACGTTTGCATGCAGGTGTTACCACGTGAGCAGATGTGCACAAACGCACATTCATCCCCATTTCCAAACGTACATCAAAAGCAATTTTGGAAGACTAACACAAAGCCCTCTGCGCTTTGATGATTTATGGTCCAGGAGCCCATATACGCAATCAGTGTTCTAACAATGCCCAGAGACATCACACTCAAATGATTGACAGCTCTGTTATACCACACTTTCAGTCCGGAGCAAACAATGAAGCAGGCACTCAATTCCCCTCACCTTATTCAGACACTAATAAAAGTTCTAAAAAATAGAAAAATAAACGAGTGCCATTCAAAAGAGGAAGAGGATATAAAGACAAAAAAATATAAAGACAATACTGAGCCCAGGTCCTCTGCACAAGAACGATTTAATTAGAATCAAAACACTTCTTGATTGTCAACTAAAGGTCAAAGTGTGGGCTCAGCACCATGGCAAATTTAAAACAATCCACCATCACACAGACACGCACACAAACACACTCTATATGGGGCAATTTGGAGAACTCAATTGACTTGATCCATGTTTTTGGACTGTGGGAGGAAACCGGAGAACCCGGAGGAAACCCACGAGGACACGGGCAGAACATGGAAACTCCACCCAGATTGGGATTGGAAGCTGGAATCCCCAATGCTGATAGGAGAACATGCTAACCTCTAAGCCACCATGCCACAAACAAAATAATTTCCTAAATATTCATAGACATGGGCGGCTTAGTGGTTAGCATGTTCTCCTCTCAGCTCTAGGGATTCCCGGTTCGAATCCCCATCTGGGTGGAGTTTCCATGTTCTCCCCGTGTCCGCGTGGGTTTCCTCCGGGTTCTCCGGTTTCCTCCCACAGTCCAAAAACATGGATCAAGTCAATTGAGTTCTCCAAATTGCCCCATGTTGAGTGTGTTTGTGTGCGTGTCTGTGTGATGGTGGATGGTCTTAAATTTGCCATGGTGCTGAGCCCAATTCTCCAAATTGCCCCATATAGAGTGTTTTTGTGTGAGTGAGTGTGTGCCCAGCGATAGATTGGCATGCTGTCCTGGGTGTATCTGCCCAGCGCCCGAAACGTTCTCCCCTGGATGGGCATGGGGAACACCCCACCCCACCGTGACGCGACCTTAGTAGAGGATAAAGCAGAAGATAATGGATGGATGGATTTATTAATGAATGTTTATTAGGAACAGCATTAGCAGAGGTCATAAAACTGGCTAGATATCTGAAAGCTATCTGAAGCACGGAAACAAGCCCTTTTTGAACAACGTGATTTATTTTTCGGTCTGTGACGCGCCTTTCGTCAGCTCACTTCACTGGCTGTTAAGCTCCAATTAAGTGGGGAAGTAAAAGTGCAGATGTGTGTGAATGTGTGAGGGAGATAGCGAGCGGTTGTTATTTTTGTCGAGCTGGCAGCCCAGACAGAATCTGCCTTAACCAAAGGAGTTTATGTGCTTATAAAACTTTCAGGAAGAAGAAAATGGGTTCCTCAATCATGAGAAAGACTGGGGAGGTCAAATTTAATCTGCATATTAAAACACACGCTGTGAAATCGTTCGGAATCCTTTTTTTTACTAATATTTTCATACACTGCGGTAATGAATCAACACACTTAACTGGGTTCATTATTTCTATATTAGTTCTAGCAATTACCGCTATTTCAGTTTTGGGTCGTGATGAAAGTAATATTCATCATTTTTAATCGTGATCGCCCATTTTTTATCTTTTATTTATTGCTGTCGTGGTGCAAGGGCATGATGGGCGGAGCCAGTAGACGGGAGGCAGGTAAACGATGATGCATGTCTACAGGCTCCGCCCATCACTCCCAGTTCGGCTTTCACGTCTTCTTTCGAAACATTACATGATTATTATATAAATATATCCATCCATTATCTTCCGCTTCATCCTCTATTAGTGTCGCGGGGGGGGGGGGGCGTTTCGGGAGAACGTTTCGGGCGCTGGGCAGATACACCCAGGACAGGACGCCAATCTATCGCTGGGCACACACTCACTCACACACACACACTCTATAGGGGGCAATTTGGAGAACTCAATTGACTTGATCCATGTTTTTGGACTGTGGGAGGAAACCGGAGAACCCAGAGGAAACCCACACAGACACGGGGAGAACATGGAAACTCCACCCAGATGGGGATTCAAAACGGGAATCCCTAGCGCTGAGAGGAGAACATGCTAACCACTAAGCCACCGTGCTGCCTATATAAATATTTATTTTTATTAATTATAACAAACAATGAGCAGAACATGGCTTAGTGGTTAGCAGGTTCTCCTTTCAGAACAGTAGAACCAGGTTTGATTGAATCTCAATCTGGGTGGAGTAGAAAGGACAGTGAGCTACATACAAACATACTCTTACCCATTAGAAACTAAATGTCAGGGCTGCAGTACAATTTCTATTGTGAAACTATGAGAACTGCATAGGGCTTAAAACTCACCACAGAGGAATAAGATTCATAAATCATCACTAGGTAAACAGAGCTAGAACAATTCCATAACCAAACTCTTAGAATACTAAACCGCTAATGAATACTCTTTATTAATTCTTAAATGGTTATAATCGGGTGGCACGGTGGCTTAGTGGTTAGCATGTTCTCCTCTCAGTTCCAGGGATTCCCGGTTCGAATCGCAATCTGGGTTCCATGTTCTCCCCGAGTCCATTTGGGTTTCCTCGGGGTTCTCCGGTTTCCTCCCACAGTCCGAAAACATGGATCAAGTCAATTGAAATCTCCAAACTGCCCCATATAGAGTGTGTGTGTGTAAGTGAGTGTGTGTCCAGTGATAGATTGGCGTCCTGTCCTGGGTGTATCTGCTCAGCGCCCAAGACGTTCTCCCCTGGATGGGCATGGAGAACCCTATGGAGCAGAGGGCACGGTGGCATAGTGGTTAGCATGTTCTCCTCTCAGCGCTAGGGATTCCCATTTCGAATCGCAATCTGGGTGGAGTTTCCATGTTCTCCGCGTGTCCGCGTGGGTTTCCTCCGGGTTCTCCAACAGTCCAAAAACATGGATCAAGTCAATTGAGTTCTCCAAATTGCCCCATATAGAGTGTGTTTGTGTGTGTGAGTGAGTGTCCAGCGATAGATTGGTGTCCTGTCCTGGGTGTATCTGCCCAGCACCTGAGACGTTCTCCCCTGGATGGGCTTTGGGAACCCCCCCCCCCCAAGACCCTAATATAGGATAAAGCAGAAGATAATGGATGGATGGGAATAAGGGTGACACGGTGGCTTAGTGGTTAACATGTTCTCCTCTCAGGATTCCTGGTTCCAATCCCAATCTGGGTGGAGTTTCCATGTTCTCCGCGTGTCCGCGTGGGTTTCCTCCGGGTTCTCCAGGTTTCTTCCCACAGTCCAAAAACATGGATGAAGTCAACTGAGTTCTCCAAATTGCCCCATATAGAGTGTGTCTGTGTGAGTGAGTGTGTGCCCAGTGATAGATTGGAGTCCTGTCCTGGGTGTATCTGCCCAGCGCCCAAAACGTTCTCCCCTGGATGGGCATGGGGAACCCCCCCTACGACCCTAATAGAGGATAAAGCGGAAGATAATGGATGGATGGATCTAATTTACAAACAGAAATGGATAAAGATTGAGTTCTGAAAGACCCAATTTCATGTGACGATGCGTAATACTTTATTTGGTCTCAAGAAGAAGAGGAGGAACACTGTCAAAAGGGAAAATAACTGGCCAACAAAGTAATGTCTTCAGTTCCTTCAAGGACAGGAATAAAAAGAACAGGCTCAGCTCCCCAGAACACCGATGTCGTCTTGAGCTAGTATAACTAGAGATATTATTAAGGTAAGAGGAGACATTGTAATATCTCATCTCGTTATCTTGACCACTGAGTACTTACTCCCAAATTAAGGTCATGGGGGTGAGGGTGTCCACATGCCCATCCAGTGGAGAATGTTTCACACGGTGGGCAGATACACCCAGGACAGGGTGCAAATCTATCCCAGGGCAGACTCACTCACACAGACACACACTATATAGGGCAATTTAGAGTATTCAATTTGCCTTAAGAACATGGACAATGAGTGAAGCAAAAAGAAAGCGCGTCGACACTTTTTTGATTGGTTCTTTATACTTACAAAATAAAAATTAAAAGAATGAGAAGAATAATATTAATAATATTAATAATATGTACTAATATGTTAAAGAATAGGTCTATTTATTTATTTCTCTCTCTCTATCTATCTATCTATCTATCTATTCATTCATTCATTCATTCATTATCTCCCGCTTTATCCTGTATTAGGGTCGCGGTGGGGTTCCCCATGCCCATCCAGGGGAGAACGTCTCGGGCGCTGGGCAGATACACCCAGGACAGGGCGCCAATCCATCGCTGGACACACACTAACTCACACATACACACTCTATATGGGGCAATTTGGAGAACTCAATTAACTTGATCCATGTTGTTGGACTGTGGGAGGAAACCGGAGAACCCGGAGGAAACCCACGCAGACACAGGGAGAACATGGAAACTCCACCCAGATGGGGATTCGAACCAGGAATCCCTAGTGCTGAGAGGAGAACATGCTAACCACTAAGCCACCGTGCCGCCCCATCTATCTATCTATCTATCTATCTATCTATATATCTATATATATATATATATACATATATATATATATATATATATATATATATATATATATATATATATATATATATATATATATATATACATACATATATATATATATATATATATATATATATATATATATATATATATATATACATATATATATATATATATATATATATATATATATATATATATACATATATATATATATATATATATATATATATATATATATATATATATATATATATATATATATATATAAATATAATTAAAACCATAAAAGCCTAAAATTAACCATAAAACTAATGAGATCCTACAAAGTATTATTATTCATTCATTCATTATCTCCCGCTTTATCGTCTATTAGGGTCGCGGTGGGGTTCCCCATGCCCATCCAGGGGAGAACGTCTCGGGCGCTGGGCAGATAGACCCAGGACAGGGCGCCAATCATATCCAGGGTCGGACAGAGAAGAGTATATAAACACACCTATTCCACAAAATAAATAGCATGCAGTATGCAATCATGCACCGTCATGCATCATCAGATTGCAATGAATAATACATGATCTAAAAAAATATGTGTGAAAATGTAATTATTCATATATTGTGCATGCAGCCTCCAGTAATCTGCACAACAGCCACTAGGTATCTGAAGCACTTCACTATAAATAAGAAACAATGGATGATGAGCTTTGAGAGTCTACTGCAAATGTGTAATGACAATGGAAGTCAACTCAGCATGTCAGCACTCATTGAGCTTAATGGTCTCATATGCAGCACATAGTATGTATATGGTGGCACGGTGGCTTAGTGGTTAGCATGTTCTCCTCTCCGCGCTAGGGATTCCCGGTTCGAATCCCAATCTGGGTGGAGTTTCCATGTTCTCCCCGTGTCCGCGTGGGTTTCCTCCGGGTTCTCCGGTTTCCTCCCACAGTCTAAAAACATGGAGTTCTCCAAATTGCCCCATATAGAGAGTGTCTGTGTGAGTGAGTGTGTGTCCAGTGATAGATTGCTGTCCTGTCCTGGGTGTATCTGCCCAGAGCATGAGACATTCTCCCCTGGATGGGGATGGGGAACCCCCCCGCGACCCTTATTAAGAATAAAGTGTAAGATAATGGATGGATATATATATTGTGTATATGTGTGTGTGTGTGTGTGTGTATATATATATATATATATATATATATATATATATATATATATATATATATATATATATATATATATATATACACATACACTGTGTATGTGTATATATATAATGTTGTTTACATTATATATAAGCAACATTTACAGAAATATAGCAATAATACATCATGTCATATGGTTCATTCATGCAATATATATTTATGTAACTTGAGCAATAATTTGATGTCTACATATTCATCCATCCATTATATTCTTGGGGTTCCCCATGCCCATCCAGGGGAGAACGTTTCGGGCGCTGGGCAGATACACCCAGGACAGGGCGCCAATCTATCGCTGGACACACACTCACTCACACAGACACACTCTATATGGGGCAATTTGGAGAATTCAATTGACTTGATCCATATTTTTGGACTGTGGGAGGAAACCGGAGAACCCGGAGGAAACCCACACGGACACGGGGAGAACATGGAAACTCCATCCAGATGGGGATTCGAACCAGGAATCCCTAGTACTGAGAGGAGAACATGCTAACCACTAAGCCACCGTGGCGCCGATGTCTAAATATCTTCTATACATTTTTTCTACCTTAACCAGGGCCACATTATTTTATTATTGCTGTGTTCACAAATTAGTACTCTTAAATTTGAATATACTGCATTCTTCTTTTGCTTTTTAAAGAAGCGCTTATTGTTAGGAATTCTTTTCATACCTTTCTTTTTTAAGGTCCATTATAACTCTGAATGGTGCAACTGTAACTTCCCCAGGGATATAATAAAGTATTCGGAATAAAAAAAAAGCATATCAATATCAAGCAAAATGACATCCCGACATCTTGGTGCAGCAACAGCAATTTTGCTTTGGCAGAATTTCAATTTCAAATGTTTCTTAAAATCCAGTCAAACGTGATTTGATACCTCACAAAATCCTTGTAGGCGATCTGTTTTTCATTTATATCAAACATTCGACTGTACAGTTATTATTCTGAACATTTCCAATGAAGTCAGTCAGCCATGGTTCAGGTTAAAGAGTTTTTATCCGAGGGGAGCCGAAGTGCAGAACTGATGCAGAGATTGAAATCAATCCTTAAGAATTTTAAGTTTCGCATCATTATAGAAATATATGTGTTTATAAATATTAAACTCTCTTAAAACCAATACTGGTCTATAATCATCATTACCAAACAATACTAGCTCTAAAAATTCTATTATCTTCCACTCCATCCTATATTAGGGTCTGGGGGGGGGGCCCATCCAGGGGAGAACGCCTCGGGCGCTGGGCAGATACACCCAGGACGGGGCGCCAATCTATCGCTGGGCTCACACTCACTCACTCACTCACTCACACAGACACATACACACTCTATATGGGCAATTTGGAGAATTCAATTAACCTTGATCCATGTTTTTGGACTGTGGGAGGAAACCGGAGAACCCAGAGGAAACCCACGTGGACACGGAGAGAACATGGAGACTCCACCCAGATTGGGATTCGAACCTGGAATCCCTAGTGCTGAGAGGAGAACATGCTAACCACTAAGCCACCATGCCGCCTGCTCTAAAAATTCATTAATAAAATCCATATTAACATATTTTAAAAAGGCAGGCTATTCTTAATCATAATAAAGGTCTGTACATCACTGGACACACTATATGGGGCAATTTAGAGCAGCCATTTTACCTTGAATCCACCTTTTTGGACTGTGGAAGAAAACTGGAGAACCCAGAAAAAACCAATTTGGACACCAGGAGAACATCATTTCTGGAGCTGGGGAGACACACCCAGGACAGGGCGCCAATCCATAGCTGGATACACTATATGGGGCAATTTAGGCTGGGCAATTTAGAGCATCAAATTGACCCTGAATCCATGCTTTGGTCAGTGGAAGAAAACCGGGGAACCCTGATAAAAACCCATTCGGACACCAGGAGAACATGGAAACTCCACACAGATCATTTTGGGAGCTAGGGAGACACACCCAGGACAGGGCGCCAATCCATAGATGGATACACTATATGGGGCAATTTAGGCTGGGCAATTTAGAGCAGCCATTTTACCTTGAATCCATGTTTTGGTCAGTGGAAGAAAACCGGAGAACTCAGAGAAAATCCATTCGGACACCAGGAGAACATTAAAACTCCACACAGATCATTTCGGGAGCTGGGGAGCCACACCCAGGACAGGGCACAAAGCCATAGCTGGACACACTATATGGGGCAATTTAGAGTAGCCAGTTTACCTTGAATCCATGTTTTTGGACTGTGGAAGAAAACCGAGAACCCAGATAAAACCCATTTGGACACCAGGAGAACATGGAAACTCTAATCCATCAGTGAACACACTATATGGGGCAATTTAGACTGGGCAATTTAGAGCATCGAATTGACCCTAAATCCATGTTTTTGGACTGTGGAAGAATCTAAGAACCCAGGTAAAACCCATTCGGACACCAGGAGAACAAGGAAACTCCACGCGGATCATTTTGGGAGCTGGGGAGACACACCCAGAGCAGGGCGCCAATCCATAGCTGGACACACTATATGGGGCAATTAAACTTGATTTTGTACATCCATTAATCCATCCATTATCTTCCACTTTATCCTGTACAAGTGTCGCAGGGGGTTCCCCATGCCCATCCAGAGGAGAACGTTTAAGGTGCTGGGCAGATACACCCAGGACAGGACACCAATCTATCACTGGACACTCACTCACTCACACAGACACAGTCTATATGGGGCAATTTGGAGAATTCAATTGACTTCATCCATGTTTTTGGATTGTGGGAGGAAACCAGCGAACCCCAATGAAACCCAGGCAGACACGGAGAGAACATGGAAACTCCACCTAGATTGGGATTGGAACCGGTACTCCCTAGCACTGAGAGGAGAACATGCCAACCACTAAGCCACCGTGCCAGGTTTGGCAGTTGATTTCAGGTAATAGCAGTCTTTCAGAAGCACTGCTTAGTGGCCCTTAAAAGCCTCTTAAACAACAAATATCCGTAGAAGAGGAAACGCAGCCGGTTTAATGCATTACCTTTCAAAACAAATCCATATAAAAAGTCCGACGCACTGTTTAATTCAGAGGGAAGTTAAATGCCATTCGTGTCTCATCTTTATAAAAACGGAGACACAACCCTGCCTTCCCTCTGATGCTGATTGTTCTTGAAGGTAAACACGATAATGGCTTCATCGTTGCGTTCGTTCCCGTTATCCAGTCCGCCTTCCTTTTATTGTCTGCATAATCTCTCCGCTCTTGTCCAAGTTCTTAAAATAGGGACGGCAGATTTCCATTTATCAGCACATGAGCATGTGAGCGCACACGCACACTAAGAGCTGCCGCACTAACAAGCCTTTAATTTTCCCGTTCAACAGTCATGCGGCACCACAATGGCCCAGAATCCCAAGCAACCCACATCCAACATCCAGAGACCTCCACGGCAGCAACCCCTCCTCATTTCCCAGTGAAATCACTTCAGGCAAGAGCTTAGCAAGAGATAAACAGATTTACTGACACGGAATAATAGAGAGATAGAGATTTGGTGGGTGAGAGGGACTGCCGGTGGCTCATCTGCTGTACTAATAGCATGCAAAAATGCCCCAATCAATCTGCTAGCTCCACCACAGCGTCTGATTCGAAACGTGGTCTCGAGAAGAACTCATCAGACCCTCGGGAACAAAAGCCGAAACTTACTCCGTGATCTCCTCGGTGACCGTGTGCTCCACTTGGAGACGGGAGTTGACCTCGATGAAGTAGTGCTTCCCCTGTTTGTCCACTAGGAATTCCACCGTACCTGCGTTCTCATAGCCGACCTGGATGAACAATGAAGGAAGATGTTAACCTGACTGATCATGAACATCATCTAAAGATATTATTATTCATTCATTCATTATCTCCCGCTTTATCCTCTATTAGGGTCGCGGTGGGGTTCCCCATGCCCATCCAGGGGAGAACGTCTCGGGCGCTGGGCAGATACACCCAGGACGGGGCGCCAATCCATCACTGGGCACACACTCACTCACACAGACACACTCTATATGGGGCAATTTTGAGAATTCAATTGACTTGATCCATGTTTTTGGACTGTGGGAGGAAACCGGAGAACCCGGAGGAAACCCACGCAGACACGGGGGATATTATTATTATTTTTATTAATTTAGTCATTACTGGTTGCCCATCTCACACCGTGTTATATTTATAGTCCATGCATCCATCCATTATCTTCCGCTTTATCCTCTATTAGGGTCGTGGGGGGGGTTCCCCATGCCCATTAGGGGAGAACGTTTTGGGCGCTGGGCAGATACACCCAGGACAGAACACCAATCTATGGCTGGGTCCACTCAATCACAGAGACACTCTATATTGCTATATGGGGCAATTTTGGAGAATTCAATTGAACTTGATCCATGTTGTTGGACTGTGGGAGGAAACCGGAGAACCCGGAGGAAACCCACGCGGAAACGGGGAGAACATGGAAACACCTCCCAGATTGAAATTCGAACCAGGAATCCCTAGCACTGAGAGGAGAACATGCTAACCACTAAGCCACTGTGCTTCTCGCAAGGTAAATTTCCAGCCATCCATTATCTTCCACTTTATCCTCTACTAGGATCGGGGGGGGGGGGGGGGGGTTCCCCATGCCCATCCAGGGGAGAACGTTTCAGGCGCTGGGCAGATACACCCAGGACAGGACACCATCTATCGCTGGGCACATACTCACTCACACATACACACTATATGGGGCAATTTAAAGCTTCCAATGAAGGAGAAAAACTGTGGGAGAACCTGGCGGAAACCAGGCGGACACGGTGAGAACATGAAAAACCATGTTTTATTTCATTTTGTTGTCTTTACAGGATGACACTCTCTCAAAATTGCCCCTATATAGTGTGTGTGCCCAGTGACAGATTTGGGGAATTCAGTTGACCTTGATTCATGTTTTTGGACTGTGGGAGGAAAACAGAGAACCCGGAGGAAACCCACGCAGACACGGGGAGGACATGGAAACTCCACCCAAATTGGGATTGGAACCGGGAATCCCCAGCGCTGAGAGGAGAACATGCTAACCACTAAGCCACCATGCCGCCTGCAAAACATTTTTCAATATACAAATATTATATTCATTCATTCATTCATTCATTCATTATCTCCCACGTTATCCTCTATTAGGGTCGCGGTGGGGTTCCTCATGCCCATCCAGGGGAGAACGTCCCGGGCGCCGGGCAGATAGACCCAGGACAGGACGCCAATCCATCGCTGGGCACACACTCACTCACACAGACACTCTATATGGGGCAATTTGGAGAATTCAATTGACTTGATCCATGTTTTTGGACTGTGGGAGGAAACCGGAGAACCCGGAGGAAACCCACGCAGACACGGGGAGAACATGGAAACTCCACCCAGATGGGGATTCGAACCGGGAATCCCTAGCGCTGAGAGGCGAACGTGCTAACCACTAAGCCACCGTGCCGCCCAAATATTATATATTAACATAAATATTACACTAAACTTTTATACTTTATAGATGTGGACATACAGTATACACCCTTCAAGCACACAGAACTGCATCCATACTTTTTATTATTATTTTTTTTTGGGGGGATTTTAAATAGGACTGAAATTCCTGATATTGTATATTCTTTGAAAGACGCCGATTTGAAAGCACTGTGGAGATAAACACTGATTTACACCAATCAGTCTTGATGTATTAACGCTACGTAGCTATAAAACTTATTTAAGTTCATGACAGAAAATCAATGTCCTCTTCTTCAAAGCTACATACATTTACCATTCATAAAAATATATAGATAAATACAGCAATTAATGCAAAAACATTTTAACGAACACGCTTCGCCTTTACGGAAATTTGCTCAACGTTTCTAAAGTAGAGGTGTCGATATGAAGGTGTTAACTGTGCATTAACTTCAACCATGCATGTCTGTCACGTTCTACCATCTCCTCCGTCACTAAATCACTAAATCTGCTGCTAATTAACGACGACATTTAAATCCAATAAGGTGTGTGAAAAAGGTGGAACCCTAAAAAACAGAACCGGAAAACAGAACCGGGGTGTTATTAACACTTATTAATATTATTACTAAAACTTTTTTCATTCATTCATTCATTCATTCATTATCTCCCGCTTTATCCTCTATTAGGGTCGTGGTGGGGTTCCCCATGCCCATCCAGGGGAGAACGTCTCGGGCGCTGGGCAGATAGACCCAGGACAGGGCGCCAATCCATCGCTGGGCACTAAAACTTTTTTTAAATTAAAATTAATAAAGGTTTTAATAACCTTTTAGTGTTTTACTTGATGTATTGTTTTGTCGTTTATATTGTATTCTTGTTTTTTGATTATTTGATTATTATTTATTATTAAGTTTACAGCAGTTTGTTGCAGCTGCTGTTGTTTTTAAAGTGCTTTATAAAAAAAGTTGAGTTGAGTTGAGTTATGTAGAACAAAAGATCTTAAGAGCTTGTCTTCTGGAAGTAATGTTGGTTAAAGAACGTGTCACCCACTGCTGTTTTGAGCTACAATGAATTGTCAATTCATTGGCTGGCACGGTGGTTTAGTGGTTAGCATGTTCTCCTCTCAGCGCTAGGGATTCCCGGTTCGAATCCCCATCTGGGTGGAGTTTCCATGTTCTCCCCGTGTCCGCGTGGGTTTCCTCTGGGTTCTCCGGTTTCCTCCCCTAGTCCAAAAACATGGATCGATGTCAATTGAATTCTCCAAATTGCCCCATATAGAGTGTGTGTGAGTGAGTGAGTGTGTGCCCAGTGATAGATTGGCGCCCTGTCCTGGGTGTATCTGCCCAGCACCCGAAACGTTCTCCCCTGGATGGGCATGGGGAACCCAGCGACCCTAGTAGAGCATAAAGCGGAAGATAATGGATGGATGGATGGATGGATACTGTATTGAATTTATATAAAAAAAAAAATCCTATGATGTCAAAGAAACCCAATACTTGTTCAGTGTGTGTTGAATAAAGAGGGCGACTTTCTGAACCATTTAGAAACAAAAAAATAAAAGCTGAAACTAAAAATAAAACCCTTTTGGATATGCATCCCCTACTCCATTTTTGGTTCTGCTGTGCTCCATTTCTAGACTGGAGGTCATTCAATGTGCAGGTCCTCTTTTAGGCGCTATGCCTTTTTATAGTCTGCTAATTAGCTCAATTTATGTGATCATTAACTCTTTTTACCTATTTTTTTTATTATATTGTAATATAGAACCTGGGTCCTAGTGATTTTTTATTTGTCACTTTATATATTCCTATAAACCTGTTAGATTATATGTTCCTATAAACCTGGTTTGTGTGTTTTGCATGTTTTTTTTTTTGTTTGTCTGGTTTGTGTGTTTGGTGTGGTTTTTGTGCAGTTTGTGTATTTGTGTTTGATGTGGTTTTTGTGTGGTTTGTGTATTTGTGTTTGGTGTGGTTTTTGTGCGGTTTGTGTATTTGTGTTTGGTGTGGTTTTTGTGCGGTTTGTGTCTGTTTTTGTGTGTTTTTTGTGTGGTTTGTGTGGTTTGTATATTTGTGTGAGTTTGTGTGTTTGGTGTGGGTTTGTGTGTTTTGTACATTTGTGTGGGTTTGTGTGTTTGGTGTGGTTTGTATATTTGTGTGGGTTTCTGTGTTTGGTGTGGTTTGTATATTTGTGTGAGTTTGTGTTGGTTTGGTGTGTTTTATGTGGGTTTGTGTGTTTGGTGTGGGTTTGTATATTTGTGTCTTTGGTGTGGTTTGTACATTTGTGTGGGTTTGTGTGTTTAGTGTGGTTTGTATATTTGTGTGGGTTTGTGTGTTTTGTACATTTGTGTGGGTTTGTGTGTTTGGTGTGGTTTGTATATTTGTGTGGGTTTGTGTGTTTGGTGTGGTTTGTGTTGGTTTGGTGTGTTTTGTGTGGGTTTGTGTGTTTGGTGTGGTTTGTATATTTGTGTGGGTTTGTGTGTTTGGTGTGGGTTTGTATATTTGTGTGTTTGGTGTGGTTTGTACATTTGTGTGGGTTTGTGTGTTTAGTGTGGTTTGTATATTTGTGTGGGTTTGTGTGTTTGGTGTGGGTTTGTGTGTTTGGTGTGGGTTTGTATATTTGTGTGGGTTTGTGTGTTTGGTGTGGTTTGTATATTTGTGTGGGTTTGTGTGTTTGGTGTGGGTTTGTGTGTTTGGTGTGGGTTTGTATATTTGTGTGGGTTTGTGTGTTTGGTGTGGTTTGTATATTTGTGTGGGTTTGTGTGTTTGGTGTGGGTTTGTATGTTTGGTGTGGTTTGTATATTTGTGTGGGTTTGTGTGTTTGGTGTGGTTTGTATATTTGTGTGGGTTTGTGTGTTTGGTGTGGTTTGTATATTTGTGTGTGTTTGTGTTGGTTTGGTGTGTTTTATGTGGGTTTGTGTGTTTTGTGTGGTTTGTATATTTGTGTGGGTTTGTGTGTTTGGTGTGGGTTTGTGTGTTTGGTGTGGGTTTGTATATTTGTGTGTTTGGTGTGGTTTGTACATTTGTGTGGGTTTGTGTGTTTAGTGTGGTTTGTATATTTGTGTGGGTTTGTGTGTTTGGTGTGGGTTTGTGTGTTTGGTGTGGGTTTGTATATTTGTGTGGGTTTGTGTGTTTGGTGTGGTTTGTATATTTGTGTGGGTTTGTGTGTTTGGTGTGGGTTTGTATGTTTGGTGTGGTTTGTATATTTGTGTGGGTTTGTGGGTTTGGTGTGGTTTGTATATTTGTGTGGGTTTGTGTGTTTGGTGTGGTTTGTATATTTGTGTGTGTTTGTGTTGGTTTGGTGTGTTTTATGTGAGTTTGTGTGTTTTGTGTGGTTTGTATATTTGTGTGTTTGGTGTGGTTTGTATATTTGTGTGGGTTTGTGTGTTTGGTGTTGTTTGTATATTTGTGTGGGTTTGTGTGTTTGGTGTGGTTTGTGTTGGTTTGGTGTGGTTTGTATATTTGTGTGTTTGTGTTGGTTTGGTGTGTTTTATGTGAGTTTGTGTGTTTGGTGTGGGTTTGTATATTTGTGTGTTTGGTGTGGTTTGTATATTTGTGTGGGTTTGTGTGTTTTGTGTGTTTGGTGTGGTTTGTTTATATTGTGTACTTACACTCTGGGAGCTTTAGGTTGTGTGTGTGAGTCTGTGTGCTTTTACTTCTAAACTTCTTCTCCTGCCTCTTTCCATTCCTCTCTTGATACCTACCACCTACTAGTGGTAGAATTGGGGTAGTGCGGAATAGTGCATGACCAGTATAATGTCCTATTCTTTAGTGTCACTGATGTAGTGAGGGGGTATTAGGGGGTTTCGAGCGCTGGGCAGATACACCCAGGACAGGACGCCAATCTATCACTGGACACACACTCACTCACACGGACACACTCTATATGGGTCAATTTGGAGAATTCAATTGACTTGATCCATGTTTTTGGACTGTGGGAGGAAACCGGAGAACCCGGAGGAAACCCATGCGGACATGAGGAGAACATGGAAACTACACCCAGATTGGGATTCGAAACAGGAATCCCTAGTGCTGAGAGGAGAACATGCTAACCACTAGCCACAGTGCCATCCCTATGTTATTAGAGTAAACAAGATATTAAAGAAGGCGGCACGGTGGCTCAGTGGTTAGCATGTGCTCCTCTCGGCTCTAGGGATTCAGGTTCGAATCCCAATCTGGGTGGAGTTTCCATGTTCTCCCCGTGTCCGCGTGGGTTTCCTCCGGGTTCTCCGGTTTCCTCCCACAGTCCAAAAACATGGATCAAGGTCAATTGAATTCTCCAAATTGCCCCATATAGAGTGTGTCTGTGTGAGTGAGTATAACTAGTGACAGATTGACGTCCTGTCCTGGGTGTATCTGCCCAGCGCCCGAAACGTTCTCCCCTGGATGGGCATGGGGAACCCCCCCCCCAACTCTAGTAGAGGATAAAGCAGAAGATAATGGATGGAAGATATTAAAGGAGAAAACCACGGGTGGTATACAATAGAGACTGGTCTGACAGATACAAGAACGGAGGAATATAGAGGGGGCATGAGGGTAAAGACTGATGACATGAGATGACTGAGAGACGTATACGGAAAAATTGAGAAAGACGCAAAAGAAACGAGATAGAGAAGAAGAGACGGGAAGACATACAGAGAGACGTAAAAGTAATCAGTGTCTTTTGGATCAGATGCAACTGCAATGCCATTCATGATTGTAATCGGCTCTCTGCTGGAGAGGACAAGTGGCTGCCATGGTGACAGCGCACCTACTGGTGTGTTCTGAACCGAAGTGAAGAAGAACCTGAGACATGTAATAAACCGGAGCCAAAAGAAGTGATAATGAAATGTGGACATATCAGCCATTAAAGTCATTATCTAAACCAATGGCATGGTGGCTTAGTGGTTGGCATGTTCTCCTCTCAGACCTAGGGATTCCCGCTTCGAATCCCCATCTGGGTGGAGTTTCCATGTCTCCCCGTGTCCACGTGGTTTCCTCCGGGTTCTCCAGTTTCCTCCCACAGTCCAAAAAACATGGATCAAGCTCAATTGAGTGCTCCAAATTTCCCAATATAGAGAGTGTGTGTGTGCCCAGAAATAGATTGGCGCCCTGTCCTGGGTGTATCTGCCCAGCACCCGAAACGTTCTCCCCTGGATGGGCAAAGGGAACCCCCCCCCCCCCCCCCCCCCCCCCCCCCCCCCCCCCCCCCCCGGGACCCTAATAGAGGATAAAGTGGAATATAATGGATGGATGAATGGAATATGCAATTAAAACACTAATTTAATATAATTTGGTAATACAGCACTTCCACAAGTCCATCATCCATCATCTCCCGCTTTATCCTCTAGTAGGGTCACGGGGGGGTTCCCCATGTCCATCCAGGGGAGAACGTTTCAGGTGCTGGGCAGATACACCCAGGACAGGACGCCAATCTATCACTGGACACACACTCACTCACACAGACACACTCTATATGGGGCAATTTTGAGAATTGAGCCATGGTTTTGGACTGTGGGAGGAAACCGGAGAACCCGGAGGAAACCCACGTGGACAATTCGAACCGGGAATCCCTAGCGCTGAGAGGAGAACATGCTAACCACTAAGCACTATTTTCAGTCTGATCATCAGTCAAGGACTTCTAAAAACGTCCAAAACCAACCGAAAACAAAACAATTGCACCCGCTGGAACAGACACACACCCAAAGTGCAAATGCAATGCCCTGAATCTGTCCCCGCGATGACAGCACACTGAGGCGTCTCCAGAAGAGCAGCGTCTGTGTCAGAGCTGCAACACGGGCAGCAAAAAGGGGCAGAAATTTTAACCGAGCATCAAAAATTCAAGGTTTAACACAAGAAAACTGGAAAGCTTGCACAATTTCCGCTGTCGTGACAAACATACTGCTTTGAAAGAACGCACACACACTCACACACACTAGCAGAGTTTGACTTTGTGCATAACGATATCTAATTAACACTTTAGGAAATATAAACTCGAATTCAACTGTAAATGTGAGCAGGTTGTCTCAGAATTATGTGCACACTATAAAAAATATAAAAAAAGCAGGATTAGGATTAAAGTTAATTGTTTATCACAGTACTTTAATTCTAACATTATCTTCCGCTTTATCCTCTACTAGGGTTGCGGGGGGGTCCCCATGCCCATCCAGGGGAGAACGTTTTGGGCGCTGGGCAGATACACCCAGGACAGGACACCAATCTATCTTTGGGCACACACTCACTCACACAAACACACTCTATATGGGGCAATTTGGAGAATCCAATTGACTTGATCTATGTTTTTGGACTGTGGGAGGAAACCGGAGAACCCGGAGGAAACCCTCGCGGACACGGGGAGAACATGGAACCCTCCCCCTGCGACCACAATACAGTAATAAGCAAAAGATAAAGAGATAATATAATTAAAATAATAAGTAAGCAAAAAGAGGATGGTTTAGTGGTTAGCATGTTCTCCTCTCAACACTAGGGATTCCCGGTTCGAATCCCAATCTGGGTGGAGTTTCCATGTTCTCCCCGTGTCTGCGTGGGTTTCCTCCGGGTTCTCCGGTTTCCTCCCACAGTCCAAAAACATGGATCAAGTCAATTGAGTTCTCCAAATTGCCCCATAAAGAGTGTGTATGCGTGCGTGTCTGTGAGTGAGTGTATGCCCAGCGATGGATTGGCGCCCTGTCCTGGGTGTATCTGCCCAGCGCCCGAAACGTTCTCCCCTGGATGGACATGGGGGAACCCCCCCGCGACCCAAAAATAGGATAAAGCAGAAAATAATGAATGAATGAATATTCTCCTCTCAGCACTAGGGATTCAGGTTCGAATCCCAATCTGGATGGAGTCTCCATGTTCTCCCCGTGTCCACATGGGTTTCCTCCGGGTTCTCCGGTTTCCTCCCACAGTCCATAAACATGGATCAGGTCAATTGAATTCTCTAAAATGCCCCATATAGAGTGTGTCTGTATGAGTGAGTGTGTCGAGCGATAGATTGGCGTCATGCCCTGGGTGTATCTGCCCAGCACCCGAAACGTTCTCCCCTGGATGGGCCCCCCGCAACCCTAGTAGAGGGTAAAGCGGAAGATAATGGATGGATGGAATGTTCCCTTAAGAAGTGTGAATGCTATATTCGTAAAAAGGTTCTCTTCTTCTGATTTAGCTTATGCAAGACTTCATAATTTGACTGATAACAGGATTCCATTGCAGGCACTTCCCTGTAGGGGCATTTCATAATTCAATACCGCATAATTATCAAATCTCAAAGTTTTAAAAACAAGATTACTGTGTTTACGCGATTAAGGTTTTCTTATTTAAGTGCGATCGAGAGAAACCGAGAGAAATCCTGCTTATTAGGTAGAGATCGACGATGGCTAAAGCAGAATGAGATGTGACAGTGTGTGAGTGAGTCACTGCAGCATTCCAAAGCCCATAGTTAAAAATCTCCGTGTAAATCAAACGTATCCATGGTAACAGTGTCTATTAAATTCAACACAATAAACCATGTTCTTTATGATGCCAGTCTTAATGCAACTCATATCTCCATCTGTACAATAAAAAAAAAAACTGAGCAGTCATGTCTAGCAGCGTTTTGTTTGTTTTTCAAGTCTGTATTTTTAATCTGAGCCAGCAGTTTTGATTTGAAGATTTTTTTTTTCTCTATCACTGTCTTTCTGTCTTGCTCTCCACAGAGTTCATTGTGAATGAGAGATACACAGATATACAGAACACTTGCCCATCCAGGGGAGAACGTTTCGGGCGTTGGGTAGATACACCCAGGACAGGACGCCAGTCTATTGCTGGACACATACTTAATCACACGGACGCACTCTACTGTATATGGGGCAATTTGGAGAACTCAATTGACCTTGATCCATGTTTTTGGACTGTGTGAGGAAACCGAGAACCCGGAGGAACCTCATGCGGACACGGGGAGGACATGGAAACTCCACCCAGATTGGGATCCGAACTTAGATGCCTGGCACTGAGAGGAGAACATGCTAACCACTAAGCCACCGTACCGCCCGACTATCCATCCATCCATTATCTTCCACTTTATCCTCTACCAGGGTCGCGGAGGGGGTTCCCCATGCACATCCAGGGGAGAACGTTTCGGGCCCTGGGCAGATACAGCCAGGACAGGACGCCAATCTATCACTGGGTACACACTCACTCACACAGACCTCTATATGGGGCAATTTGGAGAACTCAATTGACTTGATCCATGTTTTTTGGACTGTGGGAGGAAACCGGAGAACCCGGAGGAAACCCACGCGGACACGGGAAGAACATGGAAACTCCACCCAGATTGGGATTCGAACCGGGAATCTCTAGCGCTGAGAGGAGAACATGCTAACCACTAAGCACCATGCCACCCTAGTACAGTTTATTAAATATGATTTTATATTATCAGTAACTCTAAGAATTAAAACATTTGTAAATACATACAAACAAGTGTGTGTGTGTGTGTGTGTGTGTGTGTGTGTGTGTGTGTGGAAAGCATGTACATGTTCACACATACTTGACAGAAGCATAAAAGAAATGCCTATTATTGACCTATTAGTCTCATTAATCCATCCATCCATCATCTTCTGCATTATCCTCTACTAGGGTCGTGGAGGGGGGTTCTCCATGTCCATCCAGGGGAGAACGTCTCGGGCGCTGGACAGATACATCCAGGACAGGACGCCAATCTATCGCTGGACACTAGTCTCATTAATGATTTTTAAATATATTAATTTCCCTAAGGCGGCACGGTGGCTTAGTGGTTAGCACGTTCTCCTCTCAGCACTAAGGATTCCCGGTTCGAATTCCCCATCTGGGTGGAGTTTCCATGTTCTCCCCGTGTCTGCGTGGGTTTCCTCCGGGTTCTCCGGTTTCCTCCCACAGTCCAAAAACATGGATCAAGTCAATTGAATTCTCCAAATTGCCCCATATAGAGTGTGTCTGTGTGAGTGAGTGTGTGCCCAGCGATGGATTGGCGCCCTGTCCTGGGTCTATCTGCCCAGCGCCCGAGACGTTCTCCCCTGGATGGGCATGGGGAACCCCACCGTGACCCTAATAGAGGATAAAGCGGGAGATAATGAATGAATGAATGAATGAATAATTTCCCTAAAATATTTGAATGTGAGGATGAATGAAAGCCTTTCTAACAACAAAATGACCTTCTTCAGCCGTCCCATGGTCATTGTGCTGATCTCACAACCGGATAAGTAATAGGATAAGGTCAAGACGCTGAAATTGACTTTCCTAATATAAACAGCATGGCATGTATATCACATCATGGTGCTGTGTTTGATTGCCCTCACTACGCTCGGAAAAGTGGCGCCTATTACACTTGTCAGTTACCATGGCAACCATTCATAATGGCTGGTTGGGGCAAATGAGGAGGCATAAGCGACTAAAATAAATGTACACGTTTGTATTTTTATATATACATACACCTGTAAAAACTTTGTAAGCCACTGGAAACCCTCCAGAACCCTTCCAATAAAATATTCTCGTTTCTTAAATGTTTTTTTTTTTTTCACAGCAGAAAACACTGACGAATAAACATGTTTTTAAAGAGGATAGGGACTGGATGGTGACACGGCAAGCTGAGGAGGTGACATGCTGTTATAAATTCACCAGCGTCTGAGAAAGTCGAATAGCTGGAGCATCTCCCACATAAACATCACAAAAAACCTACAAATTCCATGATTAAAAATTTAAAACTTCTACCTTTCATTTCACTCATCAACACGTCCCAATGTGGCACTGTGGCTTAGTGGTTAGCATGTTCTCCTCTCAGCACTGGGGATTCAGGTTCGATTCCAAATCTGGGTGGAGTTTCCATGTTCTCCCCGTGTCCGCGTGGGTTTCCTCCGAGTTCACGGTTTCGTCCCAAAGTCCAAAAACATGAATCAAGTCAATAGAATTCTCCAAATTGCCCCATATAGAGTGTGTCTGTGTGATTCAGTGTGTGTCCAGCGATAGATTGGCGTCCTGTTCTGGGTGTATCTGCCCAGCGCCCGAAACGTTCTCCCCTGGATGGGCTCCCCCCGCGACCCTAATAGAGGATAAACCTGAAGATAATGGATGGAACACTTCCCAACTTAATAGTTGAAGTCAGAACACAGGGTTAATACAGCACTGGGGATTCCCGGTTCGAATCCCAATCTGGGTGGAGTTTCCATGTTCTCCCCGTGTCCGCGTGGGTTTCCTCCGGGTTCTCCGGTTTCCTCCCACAGTCCAAAAACATGGATCAAGTCAACTGAGTTCTCCAAATTGCCCCATATAGAGTGTGTCTGTGTGAATCAGTGTGTGTCCAGCGATAGATTGGCGCCCTGTTCTGGGTGTATCTGCCCAGCGCCCGAAACGTTCTCCCCTGGATGGGCATGGGGAACCCCCCCCGCGACGCGAGTAGAGGATAAAGCTGAAGATAATGGATGGAACACTTCCCAACTTAATAGTTTGGGTCAGAACACAGGGTTAATACAGCACTGGGGATTCCCGGTTCGAATCCCAATCTGGGTGGAGTTTCCATGTTCTCCCCGTGTCCGCGTGGGTTTCCTCCGGGTTCTCCGGTTTCCTCCCACAGTCCAAACACATGGCTCAAGTCAATTGAATTCTCTAAATCACCCCATATAGAGTGTCTTTGTGATTTAGTGTGTGTCCAGCGATAGATTGGCGCCCTGTTCTGGGTGTATCTGCCCAGCGCCCGAAACGTTCTCCCCTGGATGGGCATGGGGGAACCCCCCCCGATTCTAGTAGAGGATAAAGTGGAAGATGATGGATGGATGGATGGATGTCATAGTTTGTGAGAGGAGTGAACATTAAATAGAGCTTCGTGTTAAGGCTTAAAGCTAGATTTACACCAAAAGCTTGTATGTTTGGAAAGATTTGGCAGCCATTTGTGAAACACCCACTTACTGCAACTCACACTGCCTCAGGGAGAAGGGTGAGAAAAAGCAAGGGAGAGTGAAAATACAGGGTGCAGAATAATGCTTTGTATCACTCTACTACTACAAGTGGAAGACGTGAGGAAGAATGGCTGGAATCGCTTTAGACAAGACTCATGTGTTTGGGAGTTCGGGAAGTAAATTGTTGGACGGTCTTAAACAGGACCTTTTTACTCGCAAACAAAACAATCTGCAGTCGAAATCATTGCTTGCCGACAGCCGAGGCGGTCAAAGGAAACGTGGGAACGGGCCAATTTTGGCATGGGCAGACATATCAGATGTGCAAGGCTTCTAAGACAATCTGCAGGTTGCACACACACACACACACACACACACACACACACACACTCTCACAGTCATAAAATTGCAATCAGTGCAGAAATTTGTTGATGAGATTCTGAGCCAGGCAGGATTTGATTCTGTACCGAGGACAGAGCCACCATGCCACCCACATGTGAATTTGTTGTGTTTATCTTAAATCTTCATTATTCATGAGTCTCTGACAATTTGACACGGAACGGTTCGATGCATTTCCTGATTCATTAGGATGTAATTATGAGGAACATGCTGGGTTGACAAGTTGCCTGCCGATGCTCCGTGTTTACTAATAAAACAGAGTTTTTGTTGGAATTATTAGGCAGATTCTACACCACTGCAAAATATTCAATTAGTTGTTAAATAATTTCACAATCGTAATATCATAACTACAGGGTGCTTGAATTACAAACCAAAACATATGCAAAGAAACCTTTACTAAGAGGACTGGTCATGCACAGGGTTAGTAAAAAAAATAAATAATAATAATAATAATAATAATAATTATTATTATTATTATTATTATTATTATTATTATTATTATTATTATTATATATAGGGTGGCTTAGTGGTTGGCATGTTCTCCTCTCAGCGCTAGGGATTTCCGGTTCGAATCCCCATCTGGGTGGAGTTTCCATGTTCTCCCCATGTCCACGTGTGTTTCCTCCGGGTTCACCGGTTTCCTCCCACAGTCCAAAAACATGGATCGAGGTCAATTGAGTTCTCCAAATTGCCCCATATAGAGTGTGTCTGTGTGCGTGTCTATGTGAGTGAGTGTGTCCAGTGATAGATTGGCATCCTGTCCTGGGTGTATCAGCCCAGCGCCCGAAATGTTCTCCCCTGCATGGACATGGGGAACCACCCCGCGACCCTGATATAGGATGAAGCGGAAGATAATGGATGGATGGATGGATGGATATATATATATATAGGGCTCTTCTAAGGTCGCGGGTGGATTCCCCATGCCCATCCAGGGGAGAACATTTCGGGCGCTGGGCAGATACACCCAGGACAGGGTGCCAATCTATCACTGGACACACACTCACTCACACGGACACACTCTATATGGGGCAATTTGGGCAAGTTTTTGGACTGTGGGAGGAAACCCACACGGACACGGGGAGAACATGGAAACTCCACCCTGATCTTTTACATATATACATATACTGTATATGTAATCTTTATAGACTTAATACATACATAAATCATCTACTAATCTATTACAGTATCTGTTTCATTTACATGTTTACATTCATGCATATGTATATGTCTATAATAACCTATATCCTATTACTGTATATATCATTTATATGCATGTGTGTGTATATGTATAGGTATGTGTGTGTGTGTGTGTGTGTGTGTGTGTGTGTGTGTGTGTGTGTACTTTGTTGTCTGACAATCTCTCCAAGATATAATGCTTGTTTATGTACGAGCATGTTTCAGAATTGTTAGAGGAATCAGTGCATTCGGAGGAAATAAAGACCTTCACAATAAAGACTTTGTCCTTCCAGGAATTAAACCAAAAGACCTTGCTCTGAAGCAGGAACACTAATCGTTGAGCCACTGTGCACTTAGCATTGATCAAGTGTTTACTAATTTAAGCTCCTGCTATATATTTAGCTCAGTTAGCTCGCTGGTCAGCTTAGTCCGCTTTATCATTGTGTGCTGTTAGGAGCACGGGTAGGTTAAGCTCACCGCTGGAAAAATCACACGTTTGGCTTCATAATTGTTCATAATTAAGAGAGAGAGAGAGAGATGGAGAGAGAGAGTGAGTGAGAGAGTGAGAGTGAGAGAGAGAGAGAGAGAGAGAGAGAGAGAGAGAGAGAGAGAGGAACACTCATTTCTATGTTCTCTTATATATATATTTTATAGTATAACAGTATTTATTATTATACATATATTTGATATATATATATATATATATATATATATGTACATATATATACATATATACAGTTGTGATCAAATTTATTCAACCCCCAATGCTGCGAAGGGTTTTATGGAATTCAGTGCACATTTGTAATTGTGTTCATAATGAAATCTTACAAGGACTTGTTAAATAACTAAATGCAACTAAGATAGCATCAATTGTTTTTGTCATAAAGTATTAAATGGCCTTTTTGTGATTTCTTCATTGACACAATTATTCAACCCCTTTACAACTACCACTCATAAGAACAGAGGTTCATTCCAGTGTTTTCAATCAGGTATTGAAAACACCTGTGGATGTCAACGAGCAGCAATCAAGCATGATAAGCACCAATTAGGCAGATTTAAAAGGACTGTGATACTCAGCTCCTTCTAGACATCTACTGGTGTGTTTACAAGCATGGTGAAGGCAAGAGAATGGTCCCAGAAGACAAGAGAATAGGTTATTGCTCTTCACAAGAATGGCAATGGATATAAAAAGATTGCGAAGTTGTTAAATATTCCAAGAGACACTATCGGAAGTATCATTCGCAAGTTCAAGTTAAAGGGCACAGTGGAAACGTTACCTGGTCGTGGCAGAAAGAAGATCCTGACCGCGACTGCTGTGCGCTACCTGAAGCGTAATGTGGAGAAAAATCCCCGCGTGACTGCTAAGGAACTGAAAAAAGACCTGTCAGATGTGGGCACTGAAGTTTCAGCTCAGACAATAAGGCGCGCACTGCATAACGAAGACCTCCATGCCAGAACTCCCAGGCGCACTGCAGTATGCCAAAGAAAAGTCGACTGCAGTATGCCAAAAGTCATGTGGACAAGCCACAAAGGTTTTGGGACAGTGTACTGTGGTCAGATGAAACTAAATTAGAACTGTTTGGGACAATGGACCAGCGCTATGTTTGGAGGAGGAAGAACCAGGCTTATGAACAAAATAACACCTTGCCTACTGTGAAGCATGGCGGGGGGTCAATTATGCTTTGGGGCTGTTTTGCTTCTAATGGTACAGGAAAGCTTCAACGTGTGCAGGGTACCATGAATTCCCTTCAGTACCAGGAGATCTTGGAGGAAAATGTGATGGAGTCAGTCACAAACCTGCGGCTTGGGAGACATTGGACCTTCCAACAGGACAATGATCCGAAGCACACATCCAAGTCCACTAGAGCATGGTTGAACATGAAAGGCTGGAACATTCTAGAGTGGCCATCGCAATCACCAGACTTAAATCCAATTGAGAACCTCTGGTGGGACCTAAAGAAGGCAGTTGCAGTGCGCAAGCCTAAGAATGTGACTGAACTGGAGGCTTTTGCCCATGAAGAATGGGCTAAGATACCCATAGGTCGCTGCAAGACACTTGTGTCAAGCTATGCTTCACGCTTGAAAGCTGTCATAACTGGAAAAGGATGTTGTACTAAGTACTGAAAAATAATGTCACTAGGGGGTTGAATAAAACTGATAATGATGTGAGCACAGTAAAGACATTTGTGGTTATTCCATCATAAATATTATGTTATATTTGTCTAATTTATAAGTGCCTCTTTGATATAATTGTAAATAAGATGACTGAAATGATCCAAATCAATGTCAAACTGGCCAAAACACTTTATTTCAGTGGGGGTTGAATAAATTTGATCACAACTGTATATATATATATATATATATATATATATATATATATATATATACAGTATAATATATATATATATATATATATATATGCTCATTATCTCTTAGTATTTTGCTTTGCAATATATCTGCATTGGCTGCTGCAATACACAAACTAAAGAAAATGAATAAAATATATACATATATACTATACAAATATTATATATAATGAATATATATATCCATCCATTCATTATCTTCCGCTTTATCCTACATCAGGGTTGCGGGGGGGGGGGTTCTCCATGCACATCCAGGGGAGAGCGTTTCGAGTGCTGGGCAGATACACCCAGGACAGTGTGCCAATCTATCGCTGAACACACACTCACTCACACACACAGACACACTCTATATGGAGCAATTTGGAGAACTCAATTGACTTGATCCATGTTTTTGGACTGTGGGAGGAAACCGGAGAACCCAGAGAAAACCCACGCAGACACAGGGAGAACATGGAAACTCCACTCAGATGGGGATTCGAAACGGGAATCCCTAGTGCTGAGAGGCGAACGTGCTAACCACTAAGCCACCGTGCCGCCTATTTGTATTATATATTATTTATTTAACTATATATACATACCACTATATGGTGTACAAACATTCATCAGTTATTGAGGCATGTGTGAAATTAAGCTGTTTGTTATTTTTTATTAATTCAGATAAATATCGATCCACTTATTTCATCCATCCATCCATTCATATATCTAAACATCTATCTATCAATTCAAATATATTCAACCACCAACCCTTTATTCATTCATTCATGGAATGCCCATCTGATATACGTATTGGATGTATTCTAATGGCTACACATATACAATTTCAAACTTAAGTGACATAAAGGCTTTTCACATCCCCCTGCTAAATGAAAGTAACAAAGCAATATCAAAAGAGAGAGCTTACTACCAGAACCAGTGTCTTGCCGCCCTTTATTACTTTATAAAAATGGGAAATATATTCTCCCAGTCAACTTCAGCTTTGCAATATGTTGGGTTTTTTTTGCTCTGTGATTCCATCTTGTTTTTGTCATTGCTCCTCCCTCCTGCACCTGCCAGCTTCACTAATGTCATTTCAAAAGGGGGATGCAAACAAATTTGATTCTCTAAGAGGAGATTGACTCATCATAACTGCCATAGCATGCTTTCTTAGCAGATGCTACCTCATGTAGATCAAACACACACACACACACACACACACACACACACACACACACACACACACACACACACACTGTACTCTATATCAGACAGAGAGACAGAAAGATAATTTATTGATTCAAATTCAAGAATCTTTTTTAAATATAAAATATGACTGTAATAGATATAAATAAAAAATATTTATATATATATATAGGCAGCACGGTGGCTTAGTGGTTAGCACGTTCGCCTCTCAGCGCTAGGGGATTCCCGGTTCGAATCCCCATCTGGGTGGAGTTTCCATGTTCTCCCTGTGTCTGCGTGGGTTTCCTCCGGGTTCTCCGGTTTCCTCCCACAGTCCAAAAACATGGATCAAGTCAATTGAATTCTCAAAAAATTGCCCCATATAGAGTGTAACTGTGTGAGTGAGTGTGTGCCCAGCGATGGATTGGCGCCCTGTCCTGGGTCTATCTGCCCAGCACCCGAAACGTTCTCCCCTGGATGGGCATGGGGAACCCCACCGCGACCCTAATAGAGGATAAAGCGGGAGATAATGGATGAATGAATGAATATATATATATATATATATATATATATATATATATATATATATATATATATATATATATATATATATATATATAACCATTATCTATTACTGTATATCTCACTAATAGATAAATGTATATGGCATGTTTATATTTATGCATATACGTATATACATATTACTATTCATTGCAGCACCTGTCACTGTTACTCCTGTACTTTATGTAAATAATTTTATAGATTGCACTTCTGCTTGGATGCTAACTATATTTCATTGACGCTGAGCCAATTTTTTTGTAATCTAAATATAAAATCCTATTGCAATTAATTAAGTAAATAAAAACAGGTATGCAAAATTAATATATACAGTTGTGATCAAATTTATTCAACCCCCAATGCTGCGAAGGGTTTTATGGAATTCAGTGCACATTTGTAATTGTGTTCATAATGAAATCTTACAAGGACTTGTTAAAGAACTAAATGCAACTAAGATAGCATCAATTGTTTTTGTCATAAAGTATTAAATGGCCTTTTTGTGATTTCTTCATTGACACAATTATTCAACCCCTTTACAACTACCACTCATAAGAACAGAGGTTCATTCCAGTGTTTTCAATCAGGTATTGAAAAACACCTGTGGATGTCGACGAGCAGCAATCAAGCATGATAAGCACCAATTAGGCAGATTTAAAAGGACTGTGATACTCAGCTCCTTCTAGACATCTACTGGTGTGTTTACAAGCATGGTGAAGGCAAGAGAATGGTCCCAAAAGACAAGAGAAGAGGTTATTGCTCTTCACAAGAATGGCAATGGATATAAAAAGATTGCGAAGTTGTTAAATATTCCAAGAGACACTATCGGAAGTATCATTCGCAAGTTCAAGTTAAAGGGCACAGTGGAAACGTTACCTGGTCGTGGCAGAAAAAGAAGATCCTGACCGCGACTGCTGTGCGCTACCTGAAGCTTAATGTGGAGAAAAATCCCCGCGTGACTGCTAAGGAACTGAAAAAAGACCTGTCAGATGTGGGCACTGAAGTTTCAGCTCAGACAATAAGGCGCGCACTGCATAACGAAGACCTCCATGCCAGAACTCCAGGCGCACCCCCTTGCTGACTCCAAAGAAACAAGAAAAGTCGACTGCAGTATGCCAAAAGTCATGTGGACAAGCCACAAAGGTTTTGGGACAGTGTACTGTGGGTCAGATGAAACTAAATTAGAACTGTTTGGGACAATGGACCAGCGCTATGTTTGGAGGAGGAAGAACCAGGCTTATGAACAAAAAGAACACCTTGCCTACTGTGAAGCATGGCGGGGGGTCAATTATGCTTTGGGGCTGTTTTGCTTCTAATGGTACAGGAAAGCTTCAACGTCGTGCAGGGTTACCATGAATTCCCTTCAGTACCAGGAGATCTTGGAGGAAAATGTGATGGAGTCAGTCACAAACCTGCGGCTTGGGAGACGTTGGACCTTCCAACAGGACAATGATCTGAAGCACACATCCAAGTCCACTAGAGCATGGTTGAACATGAAAGGCTGGAACATTCTAGAGTGGCCATCGCAATCACCAGACTTAAATCCAATTGAGAACCTCTGGTGGGACCTAAAGAAGGCAGTTGCAGTGCGCAAGCCTAAGAATGTGACTGAACTGGAGGCTTTTGCCCATGAAGAATGGGCTAAGATACCCATAGGTCGCTGCAAGACACTTGTGTCAAGCTATGCTTCACGCTTGAAAGCTGTCATAACTGGAAAAGGATGTTGTACTAAGTACTAAAAAATAATGTCACTAGGGGGTTGAATAAAACTGATAATGATGTGAGCACAGTAAATACATTTGTGGTTATTCCATCATAAATATTATGTTATATTTGTCTAATTTATAAGTGCCTCTTTGATATAATTGTAAATAAGATGACTGAAATTATCCAAATCAATGTCAAACTGGCCAAAACACTTTATTTCAGTGGGGGTTGAATAAATTTGATCACAACTGTACATATAAATAATTTAACAGTAATAAATATATAAATAAAAATATGTATGCAAAAGTATTTATATATATATATATATATATATATATATATATATATATATAGATATGGTGTGTGTGTGTGTGTGTGTGTGTGTGTGGCATGGTGGGTGTCGGGTAGGACAAAAATCATCTAAGGTTAATCCCTTTTTTCAAAGGTTTTTTTCAGGATCTGACATGAGATTGTTTTTCTTCACTTGTACGTCTGAGCTGATGAATGTCAATTTTACCTTATATGATCTTTATATTCACTGAAACCACACACGATTTAAGACTTTAAGCCTCTTAACATTTACATTTTCGCTTCACAGTTTGCTTCATAAATGTTTGTATATATGAATAAAGAAAGAAATACAATCTAACCCAGCCCTCTTATTACATTAAAGATGCTTAAATATGCAATATATACAGTATATATATATATATATATATATATGTGTGTGTCTGTGTGTGTGTGTGTGTGTGGTGTGTGGGTGTGTGTGTGTAATCCTCCTCCTCCTCCTCTGCCTTATTCACCTTTGCAAACGAATTAGAACTCTTGTCCTTCCACGTTGTTGGATTGTCACACGTTTATATTGCTTCAAGCTGTTGTGTTGTTGCAGAAGCTTTTCTCTCTATCAGAGTAGCACTGGTCTGCTCCATCTGTCTGGCTGCCTGGCCTAGTTCCGACACCTTCGAGGAACTTTCCTTCAGCCACCTGTTTCTGTTCAGATTGTCCTTCTTCCACGTCTCTTAATAAAACCCTTCAAAATTACGTTTGCATTGTTGGCACAACAGAGCTCTGCCGCCAGGTGTGAAAAATTGGAGTGGTCACGGTGTCATTTTGTCAGGTTAATGGTGGTAATCCATGCGCATGAACTTCGTCAATAGATAAGTGTAGGACCCAGATCTGTCAGTCATCGCCGCAACCCAATTCATATTTTTTGAATGCATTACACATAGAGTGGCTCATTTCTATGTCATGTGTCTTTTGCTGCAGAAGCATGTTCTCTAGATCCAACTCCAAGATCATTCAAATGTTTACCATATTGTGTGCAGAACTGCCTACATTTTCCTGATTGGGCACAAATTCTAGTTGCTGTGTATGTCTTCCTAATTTCCTCTTCCACTAACATAGCAATGTTGTACTCTGTTTTCACACTATTAATACCAAAATTGGTACCAAAATACCCATCGACACCCTAATCCAGTAATCCCCAATTAGTGGGTTTCATCATCTATCCATTGATTACAAGAAGCTTAATAAGGTCTTCAAGAAGGTGCAGACTGCAATTGTTGACCCAAGGTTTCTAGGTTTTTTTTCCTTTCTATTTTATAGTTATTTATTCTTTAAGCATGTCTCTTCTGAAGGATACACCTACATTTCCATTAAGTCCCAAACCTGGGAGGAGTTTCCATGTATTCCCCATGTCCACATGGGTTTCTTTCCAGGTTGTCTGGTTGTCACCCACAGTCCAAAAAGATGGATTCAAGGTAAAATTGAGTGCTGTAAAATGGGCCCACATAGTGTGTGAGTGTGTGAGTGAGTGTGTGCCCAGTGATAGATTGGCACCATATATATATATATATAGTATATATATATATATATATATATATATATATATATATACTAATATATATATATATATAAAGGGCGGCATGTGGCTTAGTGGTTAGCATGTTCGTCACTCAGCCCTGGGGATCGAATCCCAATCCCAATCGTCTCTGGTTTCATCCCACAGTCCAAAAACATGGATCAAGGTCAATTGAATTCTTCCAATTGCCCCATATAGAGTGTGTGAGTGAGTGTGTATCCAGCGATAGATGGCATCCTATATATATCTATATATCTGCCGAGCACCTGAAATGTTCTCCCCTATCCACGACCCTAGTAGAGGATAAAGTGGAAGATGATGGGTGAATGAATAAACATATACACCAACATTCATATATATATATATATATATATATATATATATATATATATATATATATATACACATATACATATACATATATACCACACACTTGTGTGTGTGTGTGTGTGTGTGTGTGTGTGTGTGTGTGAGTATAATCATTGATATGGATTTTAGAAGCCACACTACTATAAAGAGATTGTCCAAAAGCATAATTCCTGGTTAAAGAAAACTATTATTAAAGCAGAACAAGACACAATCTGCCCATGTTACAAATTACACTGCTGAGCCCTGTCAAAAATACAGACGTGTACAAGATCTCACACACACACACACACACACACACACACACACACACACACACACACACCACACACACACACACACACACCCTGCTCTAAATCTGCATCACACTACTTTACACTATTTCCTCCACTGCTGGAAACATTTTCCTCAATCACATGCTCTCTAAAATCCAACATTGTAATAAAAGTGCATGCAATATAAGAGGTATAAGAGGTCTCAATTAACAACACAGAGATATTTTTATAATTTAATAATGTGGGGGAGAAAAAAGTAAAATAATATAATAAATATAATAAGTAAAATAATACACAGAAATACAAAGTAAAGAAACAGGGCATTTAGCATCAGGAATAATGTAATGGCTGGGATGTAAGCAACTATTCAACCATAAGCCTGAAGCCTCACTGCCTTACACAGTTCAATAACATTTATGCCTTCAATATACACCATTCAACTAATGGAAGTACATTAGTAGAATAGAATGAGGTCTGTTAGGCTACAGTAAACAATAGAATAAAATATGATGAGTAGAGTCTAACAGGGAGGAGGCCAACGGCTAGAATACTGAAATTTTGGTTCATAAACATTTTGCGACTCCATTATAATACCGTTGGCTACTGTGATATTTATATTTAATTTTCATCTATCCATCCATCCATTATCTTTCACTTTATCCTCTACTAGGGTCACGGGGGGTTCTCCATGCCCATCAGGGGAGAACGTTTTGGGCGCTGGGTAGATACACCCAGGACAGGATGCAGGATCACTGGACACACACTCACTCACACAGACACACTCTATATGGGGCAAATTTGGAGAATTCAATTGACCTGATCCATGTTTTTGGACTGTGGAAGGAAACCGGAGAACCCGGAGGAAACCCACTGGGACACGGGGAGAGACATGGAAACTCCACCCAGATTGGGATTCGAACTGGGAATCCCCAGTGCTGTATTAACCCTGTGTTCTGACCCCAACTATTAAGTTGGGAAGTGTTCAATCCACTATCTTCTGCTTTATCCTCTATTAGGGTCGTGGGGGGGTCCAGGGCAGAACATTTCGGGCGCTGGGCAGATACACCCAGGACAGGACGCCGATCTATCACTGGACACACACTCACTCACACACACACTCTATATGGGGCAATTTGGAGAACTCAACTGACCTTGATCCATGTTTTTGGACTGTGGGAGGAAACGGAGAACCCGGAGGAACCCCATGTGGACATGGGGAGAACATGGAAACTTCACCCAGATTGGGATTCGAACCGGAAATCCCTAGTGCTGAGAGGAGAACATGCTAAGCACTAAACCACCGTGCCACCCTATTTTCATTTATTTGCTTTTTTAATTCTTTAACAATAGAGAAAATGAGGAATTTAATTAATTGAGCGTCATTTACAAGTTGAGCAACACAACATCAATAAAGAATTCCTGCAAATTAATTTATGATTACGGTGATTAAGTATTTTGAGAAACATTCAAAGTAAATTGCCTTGTTAATGTTATTTTGTTCTTAAACCTTTTTGGCGGTCAATAAGACAAATTTGTTATAAAGTAACAAAATACAATTTTGCAAATTGCTTTCAAGGAAACTTTTCAGAAAATATATTTTAAATCCATTATCTTCCTCTATATCCTCTACTAGGGTCGCGGGGGGTGGGGGGGTTCCCCATTCCCATCCAGGGGAGAACGTTTCGGGGGCTGGGCAGATACACCCAGGACAGGACGCCAATCTAATCACTGGGCACACCCTCACTCGTCACAGACACACTCTATATGGGGCAATTTGGAGAACTTCAAAAAATTGACCTTTGAATCCATGTTTTTTGGACTGTGGGAGGAAACCCACACAGACTAGGGTAAACAAGGACACTCAACCCATCCCACCCATCGGGATTCAAAACTCATCACCATCCATTATCTTCCACACTTTATCCTCTCACTGGGGTCAATGGGCCCCAGGTGGGGGGTTACCCATGCCCATCCAGGGGAGAGACAACTTGTACGGGCGCCTGGGCAGTTACACCACAGGACAGGACTGGCACATCTATCACTGGACACACACTCTCTCACACAGACAGATAATCCATATAGCGGCAATTTAGAGCCCATGGTTTTTGGTGTTTGGAAAGGAAAACCAAAAGAAACCCACAACACTAACACAGCAACATGGGAAAAACTTCATTTTATGTTCACAAACCTATAAAAGATAATATTGTTTATAGGGCAGACAATGATTAGTGGTTAGCATTGTTCTCCTCCTATCCAAGGTTTTCCTCCAACCAGTTCACGAAAATGGATCATTTCGATAAATTCTCCAACCCACCCTCTCGGCCCCATACTAGAGCGTTTCCGGTGAGTGAGTTGATGGTGTCCAGTGATGGGTTGGCGCCCTGCTGTGGGGTGATTGCCCCAGCGCCCGAAACGTTCTCCCGGATTTGCATGGGGAACCCCCCCCCCCCCCCCCCCAAAAACCTAGTAGAGGTACCGGAGCAGAAGATATGGACGGGATGGATGAATGTGTTAAGTTCTATTTATATGTTCTGCTAGATGCAACCTCAATAACAACCCACCCAATCATATAACCCATACCACCAGTGGAAAGGAACATCACATTGCCCTTCAACAAGGGTTCATTTGTATCTGTAGTTGACTGTACAAACATTTAAATGTCCACAGTGTGAGTTTTAATACGCTTAGATTTCTAATTACCATTTATTTAACATAGATGCCGCATCGCACGCATGAAAAGAGGAAGATCGGATTAATTAGCATTTTAAATGGATTCCTATGATAATTACAAAATGGAAGTTACAAAGCAGATCTGAGATCTCTGTCGGATGCCGCCAATTTACCGCTCCCCCCGCACCTAACATTAAGCATCTAGCTTTTCTCTGAGTGTGTCATTCTACAGATCCAAACTGATTTTATTTTGTTTTTTTAACATTTAATTCCACTACATGATTTTTTTTTCACAAATTAAGGGGCTTAACTTTAAGTAAATTTTTGATAACCATTCCCCTCTTTATCATAATGCATTATAAAAAATAAATTCATATAAGCTTTATATATGTATCACAATGCTATACATATGTGTGTGTGAGGTGTGTGTAGTGTGTGTGTGTTATAATGCAGTATGCAATATAAAATTTATAAAAAAAATAACATCCAATATCACATTAACGCAAAATAACAACCAAACAACAAAATCTTTGGAATTAAGAGGGGCGGCAAGGTGCTTAGTATTTAGAATGTTTCCCTCTCAGCACTAGGGATTCCCGATTCGCACTCCACAATCTTGGGTTGAGTTCCATGTTCTTCCACGTTTGTTTCCTCGTGGGTTTCCGCAAGAGGTTCTGTCCGGTTTCCTCCCACAGTCCAAAAACTGGATCAACGCAATTGATCTCCAAATTGCCACATACTGAATTGAATGATCGGTGTGACAAGAATGTCCCACGCATCAAGAATCAGCTTTTCTTTTTCTACAATGATCACTAATTATTACCATCCATCAGTCCTTCCAACTATCCTCTACTAAGGGTCTCGCCGCTGGGGGGGTTCCCCATGCCCATCCCAGGTGGAGACACCGTTTCGGCCGGGATGGGCAGATACTACCCAGGAAAGGGCGCGATCGATTCACTGGCGCCACACACACTCACAATCTATATGGGGCGAAGTTTGGAGAACACTCAATTTTGACCTTGGATCCCTGTTTAGACTAATGTGCAGAGGAAAAAACCGCCGCGAAACACGACGAGGAAACCACACGGACACGGGGAGGAGAAACAGGGAACACTCCACCAGATTGGATACCGAAACCGGGAAATCCCGCGTCTGAGAGGGAAGAACATGACAACCACTAAGCCACCGGGCCGCCCCTAATTAGATTATTCTGTTATAAATTAAATTCCACGCATTTTGTGTCAGGTCATCAATGGATCTACAGGAATTTTATTTTTATTAAATCTCGATATTGATAATGCAATTATAAAGACATCATAACACCCCACCCCCACACCTCATCATATCTCGCGGGTATCCCTATATTAGGGTTCCCCATGCCCACCAGGGGAGATGAACCGTTCCTAGGCGCTGGGCAGATACTCCCCCTCAACACCGGAGAGGACAGGGCGCCAGTCATCGAGGGTACACACTCACAACACTCCAACACACTCTTTATGGGGCAATTAGGAGAACTCAATAACTTAGATCCATGTTTTTGGACTGTGGGAGGAGGCGAGAAAACCGCGAGAAACCGGAGGGAAAACCCACCGCGACAACGGGGGAGAACAGGAAACTCCACTCAGATTGGGCTACGAACCAGGAATCCTAGCGCTGAGAGGACGGACTGAGAGCGAAGAAAACAATGCAGCCACTAAGTCCACCGGCCGCCCCTAATTTATTCGGTTTTAAATTTAAATTCCACCGCATTTTGTTCATGTGACATCAATGTGATTTACAGATCTTTTATAAACCGATATTTATAATGCATTATAAACACATTCATACAGCCTAATAAAAACCTGAAGCTTCATTAGATGAGGTGTGTGTGCCCAATAGCTGGCATGGTATGGATGGTGTGCTGTTAGTACCTGCTTGGCCGAAGAGTAAACCGAACCGAAGTGAGTCTGTCTCTCAGTGTGAGGTGTTCGAGCTGTTTGAGCAGCGCAACTCTACAACCTTCTGATGGCGTTATCCTGACTAGAACAGTCCGCTCGTACAAATGGATCACATTTCCATACTGATAAAATGAGAAAAAAAAAACAAAAGGGTTTGAGTAGGGGAAAGAAACCCAGGAGTTCTGGGCCCCCCATGGAAACCAAATATCTTTATTTATAAACACCCAACCAATCTCTAACATACCTACCCGCTTAAAAAACAAGGAATCTTTTTTTTTAAATATAAAATGTTTTAATTGTTTTACGTTTACAGTTTTTTTTTGTAAAGTGTCTTTCACATAATTATTAATTTCCATTCATATCTCCGATACATCTATTAGGGTGTGGGGGGGTCCCCATGCCCATCAAGGGAGAGAACGTCTGCCGCTGGGCGATTCACACCAGTAGGTACAGGGGAGCCATATCTATACTGGGCATACACTCACTCATCACCACACACACTCTATAGGGGCAATTTGAGAATTCAATTGACTTGATCCCATGTTTTGGACTGCGGGAGCGGGAGGAGGAAACCGCGAGAACCGGAGGAAAACACACCGCGGACACGGGAGGAACATGGGAAAACTACACCCAGCAGGGGATCGAACTGGAATCCTAGCGCTGAGAAGGAGAAAATGCAACCACCTAAGCACGTGCCGATGTAGTATTATTATTATATTCTTATTATTATTATTATGCATCCATTAACTTCCGCTATCCCTCTAATAGGGTCATGGGCGGGGGTTCCCCATTGCCCATCCAGGGGGAGAACGGCTCGGGCGTGGCAGCATACACCCAGGACGGGACGCCAATCTATCAATGGACTACATACTCACATACAAACACACTCATATAGGGGAAAACTTGGAGGATTCCATTGACCTTGAATCATGTTTTTGGAGTGGGAGGAAACGGAGAACCACGGAGGAAACCCACGCGGACACGGGCAGGAGGAACATTGTGGACACACTCCACCCAGATAATTAGTACTTACTAGTATGCAGTAGTCTCTTTCTCTAAAACAGTTCATGGGGCAATATATTAGTCTATCATAGTCTAGCACTCACACTGACACCATCTCATATGGGAAATTTGGAGGAATTCAATGACTTGATCCATGTTTTTGGACTATGGGAGGGATCGGGGAAACCGGGAGGAACCTGGAGCTGGTAAAACCCACGCGGACACAGGGCAGCGGCAATGGAAAACTCCATTCAGGGGGTATTAGAAACCGGGACTCCCTAGCACTGAGAGGAGGAACATGACCAACCATAAGCCAATTGACCTACCCAGTCACTATCATTCCATTCATTCATTATCACCCGCTTTATCCTCTATTAGGGTCGCGGGGGGGTTCCCCATGCCATCCGGGGAGAACGTCCGGGCGCTGGGAGAACACCAGGGACAGGCCCAAAATCCACGGGGCACACACTCACTAAATCACTCAAACAATCTTTAAATTGGGGGCAATTTGGGAACTAAATTTAACTTGACCCATTTTTTTGGATGGGGGAGGAACCCGGGAAAACCCCGGGGAAACCCACGGGACCCCGGGGGAAGGAATCTCCACCCAGAGGGGGATTAAAACCGAATCCCTAGGCTGGAGGGAACATGCCAACCATAACCACAGGTCCCCCCAGCATTTAAAATATTAAAAATGCTATAAAAGCTCTGCCGAATGAAAGATTGATGATTTCAAGCAAATTGCATCTTTTTTTGGATTTTAATAAACCCCCGGCCCGATCTGGCGAGCGGTGGAGTCGTTCTCAGGGGGTTTTGGGGGGGTTATGTTTTCGGCTTTTTTCCCAAAGAAAATCCTGTCTGTGATTAAAGCAACCCCCTGCGACTAATCCCTTTTCGGAGATCTCACCTTTTAAACAAGGCATTACAGTTCGGGAAAAAGCTTAAACAAGAGCAACTTTTAAAGAGCAGAAGATCTACGGTGCTGTTCTGGCTTTAAAGTAGCTTATACACGTTCTCCTGTATCAAATTTCACACATCCCACAACGAATCCAAAAACTATTAATTTGTTAAGCACTAAAAGCTCAGTTTTAATGCAAAAAAATAAGAAAGTGAACAGGGGCTACAGAATTTGGGCGAATTAAAGTAATAAACCCAAATGCTTAAAGCATCCCGGTTTTTTAACCCCTAAACAGCCCCCATTCTTGCTTTACCTTATTAGGTACGGGGGGGGGGGGGGGGGTTCCCCAGCCCACCAGGGGCCAAAAATTTGGGCACTGAGCAATACACCCAGGACAGGGGGCCCAACAGCTGGACACACACTCACCACAAAAACACATCTATAGGGGCAATTTTTGGGGAAATTCAAGACCTGATCCCTGTTTTTGGGGCTGTGGGAGGAAACCCGGAAACCCGGAGGAAACCCACCCACTAGGGAAACATGCAAACCTTAAACCCCCACATTTCCTCTCGCATAGGGATTTTCCCGTTTGAATCTCAATTGGAATGTTTCCCTGTTCTCCCCCTGTCCCGTGTGGGTTTCCTCCGGTTCCGGGGTTTCCCCCCCCCGTCCAAAACATGGAACAAGCAAGAAACCCCAATGACCCCAAAAGAGTTGTCTGGTGAGGAGTGGTGTCCAGTGTGATTTGGGTCCTGTTGGGATCTGCCCAGCCCGCAAATGTCTCCCCCGGATGGGCATGGGGAAACCCCCCCCCCCCCCCCCGCCTAATGGGATAAATTTGGGAAAATAATGATAGTTTGATTTTTTTCCCCTTTTTAGGGCGCAGGGGGGTTCTTCATTTCCCATCCAGGGGAGAAAATTTCAGGCGCTGGGCAGATAAAACCAGGACGGACCCAATCACACGGAACACCACTCACACAAAACTTATATGGGGGAAATTTTGGGGAACTCAAAATTTACCATTTTTAGACTTTTTGGGGGGAAAAACCGGAAACCCGGAGGAAACCCCCACGGATGCGGGGGGAAAAATGGAAACTCCACCCAGATTGGGGGAAAACCAGGGAAACCCTATGCGAGAGGGAAAAAAATATTTTGTTAAAGTAATTAATGTGCAGTATAGATCATTTTAACAAAAAATATTATTTAAACTATGTTTTTGTTTGAAGCCCAGCTTAAAACGTGAACGAGAAAAAGCGGCCTTGCATCAAGTTTGTGTCCTTGTCTTCATGCTATGACCACCAGTGTTTTTCCCCCAACAAGCAATATTTATTTTGGGTGTAAATACGACTTTGTGCAGCGTGCCAGAGGAACAACTGCTTAAGACTGAAAATACTTCTGCAAATGGATAAATACAAGGAGACAAGCAATAAACACAGTAAAGAAAACAAGACACCAACCCCACACACACACACACACAAACACCACACACCACAAAACCCTTTAATAATAACATAATCATAATAATACAACCATACATATAATATATATTATTTATTAAATTTTATTAATATATATATATATATAT
>JAFMOC010000868.1:0-67479 GCA_019802505.1 Corydoras sp. C115 | reverse complement strand
GACTATTATATAAATTTAAAATAAATAAACTTTATTGTAGTAAAAAAAAAAATACAATATATGTTAACATGAGGAACAGAGGATTATAAAAATTATGAAGTGATTTATTATGGAATTTCAGTGACTGATGTAAATAAAATCTGCAATAACATTATTTTATTAAGTAAAACACTTAATTTACATTGAGCCTTTTAGCGGGCACTTTCATCCAAAGTAACTTACAAATAAGAAGACCACAAATCCCTGTTGTTTTTTACTGTTGTTAAAAATAATAGTAAATAATGAAATTAATTTGTAACTACTGTATGTTTCTACTACTTCTACTACTTATTCAATGTTTTTAGTTAAATGACATTATAATATAAAATTACTTTGATATATGTACTATTCATGCCTAATTGCACTGAATATGGTGTATTGTATTCAGTAATCATTGCATGAAATAGTCCTGTTGTGTGATTGGTTAATAAATGTGTTAATTTACTATTGGTTGAATATGAACTAATATGTGGGAATTGAAAAAAAAGTAAAACTCTTTGAGGAATGAAGATGTGTTGTGTGTCTGCACTGAATCTTTTGTCTGAATAAAGTACACCTCAGATGAATAACTAGTCATCCTGATTCTCTTTCAAAATAAGAAAAACACATCGTGTCAGCGGGAACGGAATTCTGAATGGATATCGCTGGAGTTCCATCACCGACATGGCATGAGAAAGCATAGCATGGCAACTTGTTGAAAGCAAGGCACAAGTTCAGAAGTGGTCCTGGAGTGCACCCTGGCATGTTCCTGAGAGTACTGCCGCGAAAGGATGGCGTGAATGGCATTAGACATACCCAGAAACTCCTGATAGAGTTCTCCCAGCCACTGGCCCAGTTCCAACAACACGGCCACCGGTTTGTCCTTTAAATAGGGGCATCAATTAAAACTCAAGTAAATTACCACGCCTCCCCACCGGAGAAAGATGTGACGAATAAGCACCGGTAGGAGAATGGGAAGATGCAGGTGTCACACTTAATCCATCACACTAGTATTTATACATGTCCACCCTATTACGAAAACTATGAAAAAAGCCAGTAAGATTTCATTTAAAGACCCAACAGGGTTGCCATAAACATAACAGGGTGGACATCATAGTGTATATATAAAGGGCATGTTGTTTTATTATTGAATTTTGTTAGCATAATGATAACACTGAGTACATCTCCTAAAGAATACTGTGATGGCGCTTGGTTTAAAAAATGCTCCAGCTACATTTCAGCGTCTCATTTACATTGTACTAGGTGATGTTAATGGTACTGTAGAAAGATATATGCTGTCACGAATGCCGTGTTAAAGGGACTTACCAGTAACCTTTTAACAAGTCTAACTTTGTGACAAACTGGGCTGTGCCAATTTTATCAATGCAGTCATCCATTTTTGGCAGAGGATATGAATCTGCCACTGTTACTGCATTTACTTTCCTATGGACCATAAAAAACCTAAAGCTCCCATGCTCTCTTAGCTTCATTGATTCTATATGGGTGTTGTTTAACTGAGGTACTACTCGTAACTTTTATATCATGCTGGGTTTGAGTGGGTGCATTACTAAAAAGGGACATAAAATTCACCAAGTAAAGAACATCATTTATTTGTTCACTGCTCCGGTGTGTTAGATTTGAAGGTAAATCTGATCAAACTTGAGAATTTGTCAGTAACAAAATTTTCAGTGAAGTCAGAAGGTGCATGTAACAGTACATCGTTTACTTCACTATGCACATCCAATTTAGGCCAGATACCCACAACAGTGAACGAAGAGACTGGAGCCCTATCATCTGCATTCACAGCATGCCTGGGAAGAAAGGACTTTAACATGTTGATATGACACAAGGGTGAGCCATGACTACAGTCAGGAGTTTGAATAATAATAATACATTTATTTTATAGGTGCCTTTCTGTCACTCAAGGACACCTTACAAAAGTGCAAATAAGCATTAAATAAAAACAATATACAGAATACACAATATTAAAAGTATATTAAAATAAAAAAATACAATGATCAGATAGAGAAGGCCAGTTTGAACAGGTGAGTTTTAAGTGCGGATTTGTGAAAGTGTGGTTTTGTGTCTTATGTCAGGTGGTAAAGAGTTCCAAAGTTGGGGAGCAGAGCGACTGAAAGCTCTGTTCCCCATGGTGGTAAGGCGAATGGTGGGTATTGTCAGGAGGATAGAGGAGGATGATCAGAGGGAGCGAGATGGAATTATAACCTGAAGAATAGAGGAGAGATATGGTGGAGAAAGATTTTGTAATTGATGTGGAACTTGACCGGGAGCCAGTGGAGCTGTTGGAGAACAGGAGTGATGTGGTGGAAACTGGGGGTTTTGGTAATGATACGAGCAGCTAAATTGTGGACCAGTTGAAGCTTATGGAGAGATTTGTGGGTGAGACCAAAAAGAAGAGAGTTGCAGTAGTCTCGCGAGGTAACAAGGCTATGAACAAGAATGGCGGCAGCATGAGGGGTAAGAGAGGGGGGGGATTTGGTGGCAAGGTAGAGCTGGGTGTCATACACGTAACAATGGAAATGAATGTTGTATTTTCGGAAGATATTACCAAGGGGAAGGAGATAAATGATGAATAAGAGGGGTGAATGTACTGAGTGCGGTAGGTGAGGTATGATTTGAACCAGTTTAAAGGAGTCTGAGTGATACCAATAGAGATTAATCTTTTGAGGAGTGTGGTGTGACAGATGGTGTCAAATGCTGCAATTAGGTCAAGGAGGATGAGGATGGAGAGTAGACCAGAATCAGCTGCCATGAGGAGGTCATTAGTGATTTTTATGAGTGCAGTTCCTGTACTGTGAAGAGGGCTAAATCCAGATTGGAACTGTTCATAGAGGTTATTGGAAGATAGGTAAGTATGTAATTGAGCTGCTACTGGGTGGAGTTTCCATGTTCTCCCCGTGTCCACGCGGGTTTCCTCCGGGTTCTCCGGTTTCCTCCCACAGTCCAAAAACATGGATCATGTCAATTGAATTCTCCAAATTGCCCCATATAGAGTGTGTGTTTGAGTGAGTGTGTGCCCAGAGATGGATTGGCGCCCTGTCCTGGGTCTATCTGCCCAGCGCCCGAAACGTTCTCCCCTGGATGGGCATGGGGAACCCCACCGCGACCCTACTAGAGGATAAAGCGGGAGATAATGAATGAATGAATATTAAAATCTCCAAGCACTATATTATTTGGTGAGAGAGTGGAGAGATGAGTAAGTAGAGCAGCAAAGTCATTGAGAAAGTTATTTTTTTGTTTTGGAGGACAATAAACAGTTGTAAAGATAGTGGGAGTAGATCCAGACAATTTAAATACTATTGATTCAAAGGAGGAGAAGGTGGGAACATGCAAAACTTTACAATTCTCGTGGTGAATTATCGCGAAACCCCCCCCCCTCCGGCTGGCAGATGTAAACAAACCCCAGATGAGTGCATCCATTGAGTTGTTGAAAGTCATTGGGTTGTTGCCAGGTCTCGATTAAACAGAAGTCGAGCTTACGGTCAGTGAGGAACTCCTGGATGAGATGTCCCTTACTCGTGAGTGAGCGGATGTTGAGTAGACCGAAGTTGACAGTAGAGTTATCTGATTTGTTAGCCGACTGGGCTAAGCAGGCTAGCATACTGTGGTCAACAGCCCAATTGGAGTTTCGTGGTGGACAACGAGAGGTGGACCAGACGGATTTTATTGTTTTCGATGAGTCCTCGTGGATGTTGCGATGAGATCCGCGATGGATATATCTCCGGCGGGGCAGAAAAGCTGCATCAAAGTGGAGGAGTAGTGCAGCCGACGGCGGTGTAGACCGGTGGAAGCGCAGCCGCAGGAGTTCAGCAACGGAGTACTGAAGCAGACCGTTTGCCAGTTTGAGAACAAATGCCAGGAGAATCCACAGTAACACGGACCAGATGTGGATCCTGCCGGTTAACATTGTGGGCAGGGACTCAGGTAGCTTGATCAGGTAAGCAGAGACAGTTTAAAAGTAAGATTCCCGGCGAGCAGCGGTAGCAAGTCGCGCCAGCGTTCACTCTCATTTCAAATCACATAATTTGCTTCACTTAACCTTTTCTCCACTACATATGGACCATAAAAACATGCAGAAAGACAAGAGCTAGAAGTAGGCAACAGAACCAAAACCTGGTCACCAGGGTTAAAATCATGATGAAATGCATTCTTGTCATGGACAACCTTCATCTGCGATTGGAATTTTTGTAATGACTCTTGAGCAATTCCCCATGCTTTACAAAACCGCTCACGGAAAGTGCTTACATACTCCAAAACAGACTGAGTCTTCTAATTAGTTCCATCATTAAACATGAGAGACTTCTGCAAAACCTTTAACGGGCCACGCACAGTATGCCCAAAGCCAAGATCTTTGGGACTAAATGACAATGATTCCTGTACTGTTTCATGAAATGCAAACAACAATAATGGTACATCCTCATCTCAACCAGAGAAACTGATTACCAGACATTGATTTTGGTAAAGGATAAACACAATCTACCAAAACACATTCAAATGCTTCTCTCTTAACAGGCACAGGACAGAGCGGGGCTGGGAGAATCTTCTCATTTTGTTTATCTACACATTGACATGTATTACACAAGTGTGACAGTATTCTACAACATCCTTCAGAAAAAAACACTTAAAGATATGATAATTTGTCTTAGTGACACCCAAGTGTCCAGACCAAGAACTATCATGTGCAAGACATAGCACATTCTTGCACATGAGTCAAAATCCTTCGAAGCGCTTGCACTCAACATAAGCAGTTCATCTTCATTGAAGAATAAATCCAACCTAATGCATCTTATTACCATATACCGCCCTCCCGGCCCATATTCAGAGTTTATTAAAGAATTTGGTGAATTTCTCTCTAACATAGTAATCTCATCAGACAAGGCCTTAATAGTCGGTGACTTCAATGTTCACTTTGAAAACCCACTAGACTCATTTAAATTAGCCTTTGACTCCATCCTAGATTCCATGGGCATTACTCAAAGTGTAGTTGGTAAAACACATCGCTGTAAACATACATTAGACTTAGTTTTATCACAGGGTATTAACATTAATAATTTAACTATTGTTCCACTATGTGAGGTCATCTCCGATCACTACTTGATAACCTACGATTTAGAAATTGATATTGATCCAGTCATTAAAAAACCGCGATATGACATGAAGCGTACAATCATCCCCTCTACTGCTGTGTCATTCCTACAACATTTACCCGAATTAAACATTAAACCAGCATCAGGACCCGATGAACTTGAAAACACAGCGGATTACCTTAAACATATGTTTTCTGCAACCTTAGACAGTGTCGCTCCACTTAAACTAAAAAGGATTAAAGATAAAAGACTCGTTCCATGGTTTAATGATCAAACACGCGCCCTAAAACAAGCCACTAGAACCATGGAGCGTAAATGGAGACAAACTAAATTAGAGGTATTTAGGGTTGCATGGAAGGACAGTATGACTGAGTACAAACATGCACTCAATGCAGCGAAGACTAAATATTATTCTGAATTAATAGAGAACAACAAAAACAACCAAAGATTCCTCTTTAGTACCATTGCCAAATTAACTTGAAGTGCTACTGAATCAGATTCACAGATTCACTCACAGTTCAGCAGCAATGATTTCATGAATTTCTTTAGTGATAAAATTGAAAACATAAGACTTAAATCATCTAATGCATTGTGTAGCGTAACCAATAATCAACCCTCAATGATTTCTGAAAAATCTAGTGGTAGAGAAAATAATATAGTACAAGAGTTAAATACCTTTAACCCCATATCTAAAAAAGAGCTTGTCTCATTAATTACACAATCAAAGACAACATCCTGTATGTTAGACCCAATACCAACAAATCTGCTTAAAGACCTCCTCCTACCAAATATCACAGAGCCTTTTATAAACATTATAAATTCATCACTTAAAATAGGCTATGTCCCCAAAAATCTGAAGTGTGCAGTCATTAAACCATTACTTAAAAAACCTAATTTAGATCCTCTAATACTGTCCAACTATAGACCAATATCAAACCTTCCTTTTGTCTCTAAAATCCTAGAAAAAATAGTGTTCAACCAGCTGAATGATCGCCATCTTCTAGCTAATAACGTTCATGAAGTTTTTCAGTCAGGTTTTAGGTCTCACCATAGCACTGAGACAGCCTTAATTAAAGTTGTTAATGACTTATTAATGTCCTCTGATAATAACCAAATATCTTTTCTTGTATTATTAGATCTTAGTGCAGCCTTTGACACTATAGACCATAACATCTTAGTTGATAGATTAGAAAACATTGTGGGTGTTACAGGATCTGCACTCCAGTGGTTTAAATCCTACCTGACTGATCAATATCAATTCACCTGTGTTAACAACCAATATTCTGATCTCGTTAAAGTTAAATATGGTGTCCCACAAGGGTCAGTTCTGGGTCCACTCCTATTTGCATTATATATGCTTCCATTGGGATCAATTATTCGTAAACATGGAATCTGTTTCCACTCATATGCAGATGATACACAGTTATATGTTTCAGCTAACCCTAATGATGGTTGTTCAGTCACTAAGCTCAAGGACTGCATCCAAGATATTAAAATGTGGATGTCAAAAAACTTCCTACTGCTAAATTCTGATAAAACAGAGTTTCTGATAGTTGGACCCAAGGACAAAATTAACAAAGCTTCTAACACTATGTTAAACCTTGATAACTCTTTAATTAGACCCAGTTCATCTGTAAATAATCTCGGTGTCATTATTGATTCAGATCTCTCCTTTACAAAGCACATTAGCAATATCACTAGAATTGCATTTTTTCACCTTCGTAACATTTCGAAGCTACGAAATATCCTCTCCCTCCAAGATGCAGAAAAACTAATTCATGCTTTTATTACCTCAAGGTTAGATTATTGTAATTCACTTCTGACAGGATGTTCTAATAATCATTACATAAATTACAACTTGTGCAGAATGCTGCAGCTAGAGTTTTAACTAAAACCAGAAAGTTTGATCATATAACTCCTGTGTTATCAAACTTGCACTGGCTACCAGTTAAGTTTCGTATCGAGTACAAAATTTTATTAATAACATATAAAATTTTACATAACCAGGCTCCACAGTATCTGAGTGAGCTGATTCAATTGTACCAGCCGACACGTGAGCTCCGATCTCAAGGTGCTGGCTTACTCTTAGCTCCTAGAATAAATAAAATTACTGCTGGTGGAAGAGCGTTCTCCCACAAGGCTCCTCAACTTTGGAATAGCCTTCCAGTTACTGTTCGTGATTCTGAATCACTATTAATCTTTAAAAATAAATTAAAAACACATTATTTAATCTTGCGTTTAACTAATCCCCTGTAGATAAAGATGTAGATCTCAGACTTGGCTGTGTTGGGGGGTAATCTCTGATCAGTGTATGCTGGCATTTCACCTCTTCACCCACCTCATCATTAATGGGGGGGTGTGGCGCTGGAATGATGCTGTTCCGGGGCGCCATCTCAACTATGTAGAGTCTGCAGTATCTGCCTCTTTTAGTTATGCTGCTCTAGTCAGTGATGCCGGAGTCACATGCTGCACTGTGTCAATTAATTACTTATTAATTAAATGCCGTGCTTTATTATTAGCTCTAACTCCCTTCCTTTGTCTCTACGTTCGGCCGAACGCACCATTCGAGTAGCACTTCCAGACCTCCAGACCATCCACAGGAAGCGGTGCTGGTCCAAAGCCAAAAAGATTGTGGAAGACCTCAGTCATCCTGACAACAAGCTCTTCACTCTGTTGCCATCAGGACGGCGTTTTCGTGTCCTGAAGGCAAACACAGAGAGGATGAGGAGGAGCTTCTTCCCAACAGAGATTCGGACCCTGAACCAGGACTAAAAGGACATTAACTTGAACCTGTAACACTGCACTGCAATATTTGCACGAAAAGCACAACACACTTTAACTTTAACACACTTTATAATTCCATTGCACATTGTAAATACATAGTTAAATTTTATCTTTATCTTATTTTTATCTTACTCTACCATATTTTTCTTACTCTTATCCTTTTTAAACAAATTTTTTTTTTTTCTGTGGAGAGGTCAAAAAAGAAATTTCACTGCTGGCTGTACCATGTATAACTACGTATGTGACCAATAAACCTGATTCTGATTCTGATTCTGATTGTGCATGAGTGATGACACAAGCAGGAAACACAGCAAAAACACAGCAAAAAATTTTTTTTAGGAAAAAAAAAAATTTCCTAAAATCAGAGCCACACCTTCTACAGGTAAAGTATTATATACTACCAGCCTAAACTCATCTGACAAAAGGTCTGAAGACAGATCAACTGTCTGTAGTGGAGCTTTCATGTATCCAGACGCCACACCCTTACATACAGCATATGCACCACAGAAAGACTGAGCTGAAAAAGGTAAACTACTAGCCAACATTTTGCATGCACCATCATGTACCAAACTAAAATTTCCTCTTGACATAAAAGGCTTAAAAAAAGAATCAACACATTGAATAGGGAAGACAGATGTGTCAGTATGATGTATACAATCCACAAAAGCAACACTTTTGGCTGACCCACAAGTTTGTGACTTATTCTATCTTTCTGGCTTCCATATTAATGCTAGACAGCCACAATAACAGCACTCATGGGTACTAAAAGAATGCAGTGGAGAACCACCACCAGGAAAGTTCTTTGCACTGCTTCCCGAAGTACCCTTTACCATTTATTACAGGGGGGCTAAAGGTTTGCATGTGTGTGAGTGCAAACTCATCAGCCTGCATAGCTGCTTGAGATACACTAACAGCATGTGTTTGTGCTGACTGCTTTCTAAGATTCCTAAATTGCTGGTGGTATGACTACGGCACCAATTCATAAGTATGTAAAATAGTCGCCTTAATAACATTATACTGCAAGCTATCATAAAGTGACAAAGCAGAACATACCACTTGTGCTTTACCCACTAGCTTATACTATAGAAGTACAAGCCAAATATCATTTGGCCAAGCCAAATTCACTGCCAATCAAACACGTTAAAATAGGTGTCCACTTCAGCTTCCCTAAATGTACTGTAGGTACTAAAGAAATATATTTAGTTACCTCACAGGTGGGAGTATGAGGCACATGTGATGTAGGAGGAAACAGAAAGAAAACTTTTGGTGGAAACAAAAATATAAATTTATTACAAACTTATAAAGTGCTACAAACTACAGAAATACAAAATGATATAAACAAAGGTTTGGTGTCTAAAGGTGAACAAACAGATGGTGCCAATGAAAATAAAATAATAAAAGCAAAACTAAATTACCTATCCAAAGTCTAAGCTAACCAAAATACATAAATGGCACCCACCCCTAACCTAATGTGTCTAAACAAAAATATTCCTACGTGTGTGCAAATATATGGGCACCCAAACTAATCTGTCCACTCAGCAGACATACCAAATGAAATTGGTAAATGAAAATATTGAGCTCAAACAGTGTGAGTTACCACTAGTAATCTGACTTAAAAGGTATCATATGAAGCTATATAAATTCATATTCAGGATTAAATCTATTATACAGTATATTTAATGATAGTATTATATGAATCAATAACTCACCCTTCATTTAGTTTAGTCTGGATTATTCTGTAGACCAGGAATTAGATTCTCTTCTGGTTCTCCTGGTTCATTATCAAACATATAAAGTTCTTTCAGGTTTGACGATGGATTTGATCTCAGAGCCGCAGCCAGAGTAGTAAGTCCATCATCTGTAATATTGCAATATGCCAACCTGCAGAGAAAAAAATCCTCTAATTAAACTAAACACACAATCAGTTCTATAAGAGTTTAAAAGGTTTATATAGCTACCAGAGTTTCTCCAGTTTACAGTGTGGATTCTTTAGTCCAGCAGAGAGAAGCTGCACCCCTGAATCCTGTAGTTTATTATTGTTATTCAGGTTCAGTTCTATCAGACTGGAAGAGTTTAAACTGAGAACTGAGGACAGAACTGAACAACTTTCTGCTGTTAGATTACAATCACAAAACCTGTAAAATAAATACATAAATTTAATTCCTTTTATTAAATGTTTCATCATCTCTAAAAAAAACAATTGGAGGGGGTGGGGTGGGGTGTGTGTGGGGGGTTCACATCTGTTTCAGAATAAGAAACTCTGCTTCACAATCAATATTCCAATTTATCCCCAAAGTGTAAAGTGATTTTGTTAACAGCTTTGTAAAAAAATTCAATCTAAAACTTATTAAAGCAGATCTTTATGAATAACTAAGATCCTTCACCAAACTGTTACAGACACAGTAGCATGTAATTATAGTGCACAAAGGTATTTATATTCAAGTGTTCAATTATTTTATTTGTCATTCCTCAATATAAAGTACAGTACAGTATATTGTGGAACAAGACAGCATTCCCCAGGAACAAGGTGCTACACATAACAGCTACTACACAATCAACATAAAGTGCACATGTGCAAAGACAAGGATCACCATAAATACAGGAAGATACACAGTATAATAAACATTCAAGTAATGGTATGAAATAAACACTGTGAGTTTGTAAATAGAGTGAGTTTGTAAACAGCAACATTAAGTGGATAGGTAACACTGCAGGTTGTCTCCTAGTTTTGTGAGCCACATGTGTCAAGAAAAATGTCCCTAATTTTAAAATCTTAAAGAGTTTGTAATTGCAGCAGTTATTTATAATGTGCAAAAAGTGTGCAAAAGGTGTGCAAAGATGTGCAAAAGATGTGTGCAACATGTTAGCAGTTAGCACTTTATATGTTACTTTAATTCATTGGCAGGCCATGCAACACCTAGGCCTTCAGTAATGCTCTCTCTGAATTAATCCACACATCAATAACTATTTTATGGCTGTAAAAATATCTTATTATGCAGAAATGAAGTACACTACCGCTAAAAAGTTTGGGATTACAGTGAAATTTTCTTGTTTTCAATGGAAACACACTTAAGATTACAAAATAAAGCAAATAAACAGGGCATGCAGACATTGCCAGAATAAGAAATGTTGATTTTAATGAAAATGATAACTGTATACTTCAAATTTTGCCTTCATTGAAGAAGCCACCTTTTGCAGCAATTACAGCCTGATAGACTAGGCATTCTAGCTGTCAACTATTCGAGGTAATCTATTTCACCCCATGCTTCCTGTAGCATTTCCCACAACATGGATTGGTTTGATGCAGACTTCATTCATACCATACCATACCATAGGGTTCAGATCCGGCGACTGGGCTGGCCACTCCATTAATGTCAGAATTCTGACTGACTCCTTATTTCTTAAATATTGCTGACACAATTTGGATGTGTGTTTAGAGCAGGGGTGTCCACACTTCTCTGGCCCGAGATCTACTTTTCCATTGGACAGGTCATCAAGATCTACCAGGGTTAATCTTTTGTTTAAAGGTTTTATATTAAACCCTGTTTACACACATCATGTTAGTTTTGTAGAATATGTTAGAATTTCTCTAACAGATTCTACAAAATCTTATTTTAGTACACTCAAACGACCAAACATACGGTATACAGCACAAATGTAAAACAATCACTGTAACCTGCATTTCCCCAAACAGAACATGAACATTAATAAAAGCAAATGGATGTTGACATTGTAAAAAAAATATTCATCCTCCCACTCTAAATGAAAGTGGAACTGGTTTGTTTTGGTCACGTGGTGTGGGTTGGTCTATGTGTTCACGCCCCTGTAATCACACGCACCTGGGACTAATCACGTTTTTGTTATTTAAACCCTGCACGCCCTGCCCTCACTGCCAGTTTGTCTTGTGCCACGCCTGTGCTAAGCCCTGACACTACTAGCAGGACGCCTTGTATACCGCTCCTCGATTCCTCGTCCTTGTTCTGTTTTGCTGTCTCTCTGTTTTGTGTGTGCAGTTCGTCATCCTGCCGCATCCACTCCGCCAAGTCCCCTTTACTGCAGTAGTCTGGTTTTGGAACACTACACCTCCTGAGGTCATCACCCACCGCCTCGTGTTTGCCTACGTTCAGTGTCTGTGTTCCCCGTACTGTGATTTCCATGTTGTGGACAATAAACCCTGGTTCTGTTCTCTACCTCCGTCTTCCAGTTCCGTTTCTCTGAGTAGCGAATCTGCCTCGCCCGGTCGTACAACCTACAGGGCGCTACCGGAGCAGAGCCGGCACAACCACCACCAGCCGGACAACAGCCCGATCCACTCCTCGAGCTGCTGTACAGCCGTCAGGAAGGATTGACGGATCTGGTAAGCAAGTTCTCGCTACAGCTACAGACCGCGCTCGCTTCGCTGCCCGCAGCTTCTGCACCGATGGCTTCTCCAACAAACCAGGTACCTAACCCTCAGCCCGCGGTTGCCACGCGCCCCGACGGAGCCGCCGTTCTCCCTGAACGTCCTACAGCGATGTCAAGGGTTCTTGTTCCAATGCGAACTGTATTTTAGCATCCGCCCCACGTGCTTCCCCACCGACACGCATAAAATAGCCATCATCATCAGCCTGCTACGCGGCCGCGAGCTCAACTGGGCTGAAGCGGCACAGGGACTCATTTCTCCGCTGGGCACGTCTTATGCTTCATTTTTGGAAAGGTTCCGCTCTGTGTTCGACTGTCCGGACTATTCTGATGACATCGATTCTCGTCTGCTTTTGGCACGACAGGGTACCCATTCAGTAGCTGAGTTCGTGGTAGAATTCCAGACCCTCGCCGCGGAGTCGGGATGGTGTGAGCACTTGCTCCGCGGCGTGTTTCGCCACGCCCTGAACGAACGGATGCGGGATGAACTAGCGACCCGTGACCGACCCGAGATGCTCCAGGATCTCGTTATCTCTCGTTTGCCCTAAGAGAACTGACTCGGTGTTAACCCTCCAGGAGAGGCAGGTGGCCGCAGACATTCTATTAAATTTTGGGGCAGAGGAGAATCTGATGGACGTAGGTTTTGCTAACCGAAACGGCCTCGTTATCTCCCCCCTAGCAAATCTCCTCCACACATTGGCGCTGGATGGCAGGCGGGTCTCCCCATCACGCACCGCACCTCACCCATCCGGCTGACGTTGGAGGGCAACCACGAGGAGAGGATCTGTTTCTCAGTGTTCCAGTCTCCCGATGCCCCTGTCATCTTGGGGTACCCCTGGTTCCGCAAGCACAACCCGCACATCGACTGGGTTAATGCCCGCATCCTCACCTGGGGAATCGAGTGTCACTCGTCCTGCCTGCTCGCCGCTGCTCCCCCCAGCAACACACCGGCCATGAACAGTCCCAACCCCGTGGACCTCTCATCAGTGCCTACTGAGTACCATGACCTAGGGGAGGTCTTCAGTAAGGATAAGGCCTGCCAGCTCCCGCCTCACAGGGCGTACAACTGCGCCATAGACCTCCTGCCAGGGGCTCCCCTTCCGTCTCCCCTCTGTCGCGTCCAGAAAGAGAGGCAATGGAAAAATATGTGTCGGAGTGTGTCGCCACCGGACTGATCCGGCCCCCACGTCAAGAACCGAGTTACAGAGATTCCTGGGGTTTGCCAACTTCTACCGGCACTTTGTGAAAGACTATAGCAGCATCACTGCACCACTCACTGCCCTCACCTCCACCAAGGAGAGATTTTGCTGGACACAGGAGGCTCAGGACGCCATGGATGTCCTCAAGATCCGGTTTCAGCCGGATCCCGCTAAGCAATTCATTGTTGAGGTCGACGCATCAGGTGCTGGAGTGGGAGCCGTCCTCTCTCAGAAGTCTCTCTGTTTTGTGTGTGCAGTTCGTCATCCTGCCGCATCCACTCTGCCAAGTCCCCTTCACTGCAGTACTCTGGTTTTGGAACACTACACCTCCTGACGTCATCACCCACCGCCTTGTGTTTGCCTACGTTCAGTGTCTGTGTTCCCCGGACTGTGATTTCCCTGTTGTGGACAGTAAACCCTGGTTCTGTTCTCTACCTCCGTCTTCCAGTTCCGTTTCTCCGAGTAGCGAATTCGCCTCGCCCGGTCGTACGACCGTAACAGGAACATTTTAGTTATTTTGAAGCAAAGTCCTTCACTCATCTTGTCAGACAAATAAAGTGCAAAAACACAAACAGAAATCATGTACATCTAATGTAATGTAATGTAAATCTAATGTAGATGATTCGCGAGGCAGTGCTTTGGATTTAGGCACGGAGGTGTGGCTACGTGCCCGTTTTGGGAACAGCGAGAGAGATGGGATAGAGGGATAGAGATCGCAAATCAGAATGAATCACATTGTGTGTGTTAAAATGTGTGCGTGCGTGTGCTGTACAATGTGTGTGCGCGTCTGAAGTAACTGCTTCAGTTACTGTGCTGTAAAAAAGTGCTGAAAAGCACTTTTTTTTCAAACTTCCATCGCGATCTACCCAACACTCCTGCACGATCGACCAGTCGATCACAATCGACATATTGGGCAACCCTGGTTTAGAGTCATTATCCTGTTGTATTATGAAATTGGCCCCAGTCAAGCGCTGTCCACAGGCATGTCCTTGCAAAATCTTGTGGTAGCCTTCTTTCTTTAAGATCCCTTCCACTCTGTATAAATGTTCTATTTTACCACCTCTAAAGCATCCCCATACCATCACACTGCATCCACCATGCTTGACAGATGGCATTAAGCATTGGTCACGCATCTTTTCATTAGTTCTGCGCCTCATAAATGTTTTTCTTTTTGATACAAAGACCTCAAACTTGGACTCATCTGTCCACAACACCTTCTATAATAGATAATGAGACAAAAGTCATCCGAAAACTAAATGACGAAGCGTATGTAATGCTTGGCTTCACTGTAACTAAGGTGGGAGACTAAGAAAGACCGGTGTGTCTTCTGTGTCTTAAAATGTTGGCAGCGGACAGCATGAAGCCTAATAAATGAAGGTGTCACTTAAAGACATTACACCCCAATCACGCCGATAAGCCGCTTGAGTTTTGTAATTCGAAAACGTGACGAGTATAGCCAGCAATCATAACGCTTTATGAAAGCTACTTCAGAAAAGCTGAGCACTGCAAAACGGGCGCATTGTAAACATTAGTTCTGACTTCTGAATTTCTGAAAAAAAAAAAAAAAACAGCACAAATTGTTATATTCATTTTTGTTTTGTAGGTTAAAGTGTTAATATATTGTGCTCCTGAATTAATGTTGCTGATGAATTTGAATTTATTATTATTTATTGATTTTATTTAATTTCATTTTTCAGTATCAAATGTCAGTCAGTTCAAAAATGTTTCTAGTTTAAAAAAAAGGATTTAATTAGTTTCTGTTACAAACTAAAAAACAAAGTTAATAAAATTATTCTTTGTTCTAAGTTGATCTATATTTCTTTCTTTTTTGTTTTCTTTATTGTTAATAAGGATACATTGCTATAAAAGAGGTGTACTTATAACAAATTTATAGACAAATCATACTACATTGGTCGTGTAAAAATACTTTTTCATCCCATTTTGTCATGTACAGGTGGAGGGGGTGAGGTGAGCATGCGTGTGTGTGCGTCACATCGGGGTGCGCTGTCCGAACAATGGCGGTGCAGCGCGGTGCAGAAATAGTGAGCCAGGCAACCAGGTAAGCGAATACAAAAGCTTTATTAGCTTTAGCACAGCAGGAACGCCGCTGGAGGAGCGTAAACTCAAAATAACATAAACCAGCTAGAACGCCGGAGACACCACGACGAAACGGGCCGCGAACTAGAAAACAAAAACGAATAATTTTTAAAAAACGGAAGCGACGCGCGGAGGGCAGCGAGGGGCTACGCGAGGGGCAGCGCGAGGAGCAACCGCGTTGAGGAGGACCTCGAGGAACACCACGAGGAGAGACGCGTTGAGGTGAAGTCTCACCCAGAGCGTCGAGAGACGCAGCACGAGGGACCGTGCGAGGAGAACCGCGAGCGGAACCGCGGGAAGCGACGCGCGGAGGGCTGCGAGGGGCAACGCGAGGGTAATCGCGGGGAGAACCGCGTGGAAACACGCGTTGGGGTGAAACCACATCCAGAGTGTTGAGAGACACAGCGCGAGGCGCAGTGCGAGACGCAGCGCGAGTCGTGTCGTGGGACGCAGCACGAGACGCCGCGCGAGGAGAACCACGAGCGATGCGCGGAGGACTGCGAGGCGCAGCGCGAGGTGTAGCGCGGGACGCAGCACGAGGCGCAGCGAGAGGTGCAACGCGAGTCACAGTGCAAGATGTGTCGCGGGACGCAGCACGAGAAGCCGCGCGAGGAGAAACACGAGCAAAATCGTGTGGAGCGACGCGCGGAGGACTTTGAGACGCAGCGCGAGGCGCAGTGCGAGGCGCAGCGCGAAAGGGAACCCGAGGGGCGAGGGAGAACTCGCTGGACGGGGCCTCCGTGGAGTCAGGAGACTCCACGGGACGCAGCACGAGAAGCCGGGGAACGTGGCTAAACACGGTTAGCACGGTAGGTAACGCTGCTAGCGCTCATAAACAACAAAAAAAAAACAAACCCGGGATGAAAGCCGGGGAATGCGGTCGCGCAGAAATAAAGTAAAAGTGAGCGCTTACGCGGAGGAGGAATCCTGGACTAGGTAACCGTTGTTTGAGGCCAGCATTATGTCACATCGGGGTGCGCTGTCCGAACAATGGCGGTGCAGCGCGGTGCGGAAATAGTGAGCCAGGCAACCAGGTAAGCGAATACAAAAGCTTTAGCTCTAGAGGAGACGCGATCCGAGATAAACTCAAAATAACATAAAGAGAGCACAAAATGTTTTCTTCTTCCTATGGGGGGCTTAACAGAAAATAATTGAGAATCACTGCAATAGACTGACGGATCTCTAAAAAAAGTTGTTTCTTTCTGGCCATTTTGAGTCTTTAAGCAAGCCAACAACTGCTGATGCTTCAGATACTAAACTAACCTTTTTTTCTGCTCTGCATCACAATTGAGCAAGGGTGTTCTAACAACCAATTAGCCTAATAATATTGTTACCTTTAGTGGCAATACCAGGAGATTTGGATAGAGGACTAAGAATTGCTGATAATAGGACTATATGCAAAATAAGCCTCTATACAAAAATAGGCTTTAATACAAAATTGTTATTCTTTAAAAATCATCTAATACACTTAAATTAATTGTGAAATGGGTAATATTGTTTGTGAATTGCATGACATTGTGTTTTTCTTTTAAAAAGAGGGAAATTTCAAAGTGATCCTAAACTTTTGAACGATGGTGTATATGCAACGCAGATATATAAATTGTTGTGACAGCAACCACAGGTGAGAAAGCAGTAGTCAACAGAGTCATCAGCAATGGACAGACAGATTACTCTGATGAACTTGTGCCCCCTTTATATGCTACAGCAATTAAACACAAGCTGCTGGAATGTGAGCTCACAGCAAATACCAAACATGTGTGTTTTAATCAAAATTGAATCAATCGACGAGTTCGACGCAGTCACTCATCAGGCCTACTTTGCACGCTGCATCCTCGCCTTCAGGGACCTCAGCTCCCGTGCCGGAGGCATGCGCTGCATCTGCTTCCATCCTAGATACCGACGCTTTAAGGTCAGAGAACTCCAAACTATTTTGACTGACCATCATTCCAAGATTAAAAAGGAATTACAGGACATTAAATCGGAACTTACGAGATTTTGCAGCTCTACGGTCTGGATTGGCTGTTGTGATAGGTAGTTATTGCCTTTACTAAAGGTAGTATTAAAGGTAGTTCTGACGACGTGGTGGTGCTTCAGGACAAAGTTGAATTTCTGACTAAAGAAATCGTGAAACTGGATGCAAAATGTGAGGATGTAGAAGCAAGGTCGCGCCATCAAAATTTACGAATTGTGGGAATTCCTGAGGACGGGTTGTTTTCTCTGACTAAATCGAGCATATCCAAACTTCTCAAAGCTGCTTTCTCGATGGATAAATGTCTGCTGGTGGACAGCGCACACCGTTCTCTGGCTCCCACACCGAAGCCTGGCGAGCTTGCGCGCTCCATAGTAGCAAAACTACACTATTATGAAGACTGCATGGAAGTTCTCAGTAAGGCCAGATGACAGCAGCGGATTGCAGTCTCGGGAATGACCATTTCAGTGTTCCCAAACTTTACTTCTAACACGGCAAAAGCGCATTATGCCTTTAACAATGTTCGCAAACTTCTACGCAACATTGAAGGAGTTAAATATGGCATGTTCTACCAGACTAGGCTTCGGATAACGCAGGACGGCAAACATCAAACATCGGCAAAAGTGATAGGATTACTATTACTTCTTTTTTTAACACACACACACACACACATATGTGTATGTATATATATATATATATATATATATATATATATATATATATATATATATATATATATATATATATACACACACATATATATATATATATATATATATCAGCGATTCTCAATTATTTTCTGTTAAGCCCCCCCTAGGAAGAAGTAAACTTCTTGCGCCCCCCCCCCCCCCCATAACAAAATGGGATGAAAAAGTATTTTACACGCCCACTGTAGTATCATTTGTCTATAAATTTGTTCTAAGTACAACTCTTTTATAACAATGTCTCCTTATTAACAAAAAAGTAAATAAAAAAGAAAGAAATATAGATCAACTTAGAACAAAGAAACATTTTATTAACTTAGTTTTTTAGTTTGTAACAGAAACGAATGAAATCCTTATTTAAACTAGAAACATTTTTGAACTGACTGGCATTTGATACTGAAAAATGAAAATAAATAAAATTAATAAATAATAATAAATTCAAATTCATCAGCAATATTAATTCAGGAGCACAATTTATTAACACTTTAACCTACTGTTATAAGTCCGGCTCAGAGAGAACAGAGGAGACGTTGATGCAAAAACAACGGTGGTTTATTACACCAATCAAAACAGCAGCGACCGAGTGGCACGTGACAGCGAATGTGATAGAAAGCAGGATCACTGGAACACTCGCTGGATGTCAACGTGCGTCGCTTGAAACACCAGGACTGGCAGCGAACCTGGTATCAAGCAGAAGAGATGAAAACAGACAAACCAACACCAACACAAAATATACACACCGGGGAATAGGTTAAACAAAGAGAATGAGAAAAAAGCGTGAAAGGAGGAGCTAAATAGAATAGACACAGGATAGAGGAGGTAAAGTGCTGGACAAGGCGGTAACCAGGGTGAACCGAGGATGGGTAACTGGGAAGGAAACACACCTACGGGGACCTGGAACCGGGAGACAGAGAAGTGGTTAATACGAGATTGGTTAATTGTGTTATATACACCGACAGTGGAGATATTAGTAATAAAAAGTGAGAATATGTTAAGGATACTAACCATCAAAACCGGACACGGACTTTCCTTTCACACACAACAAACACACAAGATCCTAAAACTAAATGAAAGGGGAAAAGGACGGGGACGAGGGAAAGGGAGAGAGGGAGGACGAGAGGTTGATAGAAGCGGGGAACAGAGAGATAGGGACACGCTACAACTAAACACACTCGAAATCGCACTCACCCAACGAAGACCAAAACACGGAAGAAGACTGAGGAAGAAGGCAGGAATGTATCACTAGGATAAACGCTCGGTACAGTCGTAAACGGCTAAATACTTCGCGCCAGGCCAGCGAAACGGAAAGCCTTATAAAGGAAAGAAAGAACCCGGAAACAATGAACCTCACCTGGTGTACGGAGAACGCGCGCTGATTAGTAGGCGGGGCTAGGGGAACGCGACGCAGCGCTGCGGTCTCTGACACCTACAAATCTAAAATGAATACAACAATTTGTGCTGTTTTTTTTTTAATCAAAATGAGGAAATCGGAACTAATGTCTCTAACGCGCCCGTTTTACAGCACAGCTTTTCTGAAGCAGCTTTCATAAAGCATTAATATTTGCTGGTTATACGCGTCAGGTTTTAGACTAAAAAAACTCAAGCGGTTATCAGCGTGATCGGGGTGTAATGTCTTTAAGTGACGCCTTCATTTATTTGGCTTCACGCTGTCCGCTGCCAACATTTAAATACACAGAAGACACGTCGGTCTTTCTTCGTCTCGTTACATACACTTTGACAAATTTCCTCGTTTTAACTTTCGGTTCACTTTTGTTGGTCTCATTATCTCCTCTTTTCTCTCCTCATCTCTGTTAAATATTTCTCCATGTTGTCTGTTGAGGGTTTGTTCATTACACTTAATATCACTTGATCTGTGATATCTTGTTATGCACCCCCCAGGCACCGCACTGCGCCCCCCCAGGGGGGCGCGCCCCACTATTTGAGAAGCACTGAGTTACAGTGAAGCCAGGCGCTACATTCGCTTCGACATTTAGTTTTCGGTTGACTTTTGTTGCTCTCGTTATCTTCGTCTCTCTCCGTCTTTCTCTCCGTCATCTCTGTTAAATATTTCTCCATGTTGTCTCTTGAGGGTTTGTTCAGTACACTTAATATCACTTGCTCTGTGATTTCTTGTTATGCGCCCCCCCAGGCACCGCACTGCGGCCCCCCAGGGGGGCGCGCCCCACTATTTGAGAAGCACTGATATATATATATATATATATATATATATATATATATATATATATATATATATATACACACACAGATATATATATATATATATATATATATATATATATATATATATATATATATACACACAGATATATATATATATATATATATATATATATATATATACACACAGATATATATATATATATATATATATATATATATATATATATATATATATATATATATATATATACACACTATATATAAAAATCAGTGACACTCCAACATCTCCACCATGGGCAAGACTAAAGAGCTGTTTAAAGATGTCAGGGACATCTGTTGACCTACACAAGGCTGGAATGGGCTACAAAGTCATAAGTAAGAAGCTGGATGAGAAGGTGACAACTGTTGGTGCAATTATTCGGAAGTGGAAGAAGTACAACATTACTGTCAATCGACCCAGGCCTGGAGCTCCATGCAAGATATCACCTCGTGGAGTCTCATTGATCATGAGAAAGGTTAAAAATCAGCCAAGAACTACATGGGAGGAACTGAGAAATGATCCCAAAGCAGCTGGGACCACAGTCTCCAAAAAAAACATTGGTAATACACTGAGACGTAATGGTTTAAAATCCTGCAGTGCACGAAAGGTTCCTCTGCTCAAGTAGGCTCACGTCCAGGCCCGCCTCAAGTTTGCCAATGAACATATTAATGACTCCGAGAGAGACTGGGAGAATGTGCTGTGGTCAGATGAGACCAAAATTGAGCTCTTTTGCCTTAACTCAAACCGATGTGTTTGGTGGAAGAAAAATACAGAATATGACCCTAAGAATACCATCCCCACCGTCAAGCAAGGTGGTGGAAGTATTATGTTTTGGGGGTGTTTTTCTTCTAAGGGCACAGGCAACTTCACCGCATTGTCGGGAAGATGAATGGGACAATGTATCGCAAAATCCTGGGTGACAACCTGGCATAAATAAAGCTGGCATGACGTTTCATTTGTTTTTTGTATTAAAACATTTAGTCAGTGGGGTATCATATACTTATTTCCTCCACTGTATATATATACTGTACACACACACATATATATATTATTATTATTTTAATTACCCTTTTTTAATTTTATTTTTTATTCGCCCTGAACTTCATATCAACCTATGCTTATTGGCTTATAAGCAGTTAAAGTGGAGCATTTGGCCATGTTATATTCTTTAAATAAGCTTCCTATTGTTAGAGATGTCCGTTCTTCCCCGGAAGAGGGCGGCTACGCGGAGTAATTACGTACACCGCTCGCGCCTAGTGAGCGCTTCCCGGGCACCGACTACGCAAGGAAATAAAGCGTACGTCAGTCCACGGAAACGCTCCCACGAGTGCGACCTGCGCAGAGAAAATGCGCAGCGCCATACCGTGGTTGAAGGAGAGTCCAGGAAACACCGGGATAAAATCCAAAAACCGAATTTATTAAAAAACTGGTGACGGAACACCAACAGAAAGGGGGGAACAAAACGAACAAACTAACATAGGGTATTACAACCGCAAAACAAAGACGTGCACCGAATACAGTGAAAAGGGAAATTAAATAACAACCCAACTAATCACGTGCACAGAAACAAACCAATCACCCAGCTGAGATAATAAAGAACCAAACGAGGGACAGGTGCCCCAGGCACCTGTAACATACCCCCACCCCAAGGGTCACGCAAAAAGGAAACCAACCCAACAAAAAAATAAATAATAATAATAATAATAAGTTCTCGCAAAAAGAAAAAAGGGGGGGGGGAGGTCCCTCTGGCTGTGAAGCCTGCTGGCTGCCCCCTACTGGCTGCCCCCTGACAGCATGGAGCACGTCATCTCGCTGCGGGGGCACGGCTCGGCGCCCTCTTGCTGCGAGGCGGGGATAGCGCCCCTGGTGTCCGAAGTCTGCGGCTGGCGGTCCCTGGCGCCCAGACTCAGCAATCGGCGGTCCCTGGTGCTCGGCTTCTTCAGCGGTGCAGCCTCTGGTCCTCCGGCTCAGCGGTGGGTGACCCCTGGTGTCCGGAACTCTCACGATGGTTTGGAACGTCTTTCTGTTAGATATGTCCGTTCTGCCCCGGAAGAGGGCGGCTACGCGGAGTAATTACGTACGCCGCTCGCATCTAGTGAGCGCTTCCCGGGCACCGACTACGCGGGGAAATAAAGCGTACGTCGGTCCACGGAAACGCTCCCACGAGTGCGACCTGCGCGGAGAAAATGCGCAGCGCCGTACCGTGGTTGAACGCGGAAGGAGAGTCCAGGAAACACCGGGATAAAATCCAAAAACCGAATTTATTAAAAAACTGGTGACGGAACACCAACAGAAAGGGGGGAACAAAACGAACAAACTAACATAGGGTATTACAGTTCTGATCAAATTTATTCAACCCCCAATGCTGCGAAGGGTTTTATGGAATTTAGTGCACATTTGTAATTGTGTTCATAATGAAATCTTACAAGGACTTGTTAAAGAACTAAATGCAACTAAGATAGCATCAATTGTTTTTGTCATAAAGTATTAAATGGCCTTTTTGTGATTTCTTCATTGACACAATTATTCAACCCCTTTACAACTACCACTCATAAGAACAGAGGTTCATTCCAGTGTTTTCAATCAGGTATTGAAAACACCTGTGGATGTCAACGAGCAGCAATCAAGCATGATAAGCACCAATTAGGCAGATTTAAAAGGACTGTGATACTCAGCTCCTTCTAGACATCTACTGGTGTGTTTACAAGCATGGTGAAGGCAAGAGAATGGTCCCAGAAGACAAGAGAAGAGGTTGTTGCTCTTCACAAGTGGCAATGGATATAAAAAGATTGCGAAGTTGTTAAATATTCCAAGAGACACTATCGGAAGTATCATTCGCAAGTTCAAGTTAAAGGGCACAGTGGAAACGTTACCTGGTCGTGGCAGAAAGAAGATCCTGACCGCGACTGCTGTGCGCTACCTGAAGCGTAATGTGGAGAAAAATCCCCGCGTGACTGCTAAGGAACTGAAAAAAGACCTGTCAGATGTGGGCACTGAAGTTTCAGCTCAGACAATAAGGCGCGCACTGCATAACGAGGACCTCCATGCCAGAACTCCCAGGCGCACCCCCTTGCTGACTCCAAAGAACAAGAAAAGTCGACTGCAGTATGCCAAAAGTCATGTGGACAAGCCACAAAGGTTTTGGGACAGTGTACTGTGGTCAGATGAAACTAAATTAGAACTGTTTGGGACAATGGACCAGCGCTATGTTTGGAGGAGGAAGAACCAGGCTTATGAACAAAAGAACACCTTGCCTACTGTGAAGCATGGCGGGGGGTCAATTATGCTTTGGGGCTGTTTTGCTTCTAATGGTACAGGAAAGCTTCAACGTGTGCAGGGTACCATGAATTCCCTTCAGTACCAGGAGATCTTGGAGGAAAATGTGATGGAGTCAGTCACAAACCTGCGGCTTGGGAGACGTTGGACCTTCCAACAGGACAATGATCCGAAGCACACATCCAAGTCCACTAGAGCATGGTTGAACATGAAAGGCTGGAACATTCTAGAGTGGCCATCGCAATCACCAGACTTAAATCCAATTGAGAACCTCTGGTGGGACCTAAAGAAGGCAGTTGCAGTGCGCAAGCCTAAGAATGTGACTGAACTGGAGGCTTTTGCCCATGAAGAATGGGCTAAGATACCCATAGGTCGCTGCAAGACACTTGTGTCAAGCTATGCTTCACGCTTGAAAGCTGTCATAACTGGAAAAGGATGTTGTACTAAGTACTGAAAAATAATGTCACTAGGGGGTTGAATAAAACTGATAATGATGTGAGCACAGTAAAGACATTTGTGGTTATTCCATCATAAATATTATGTTATATTTGTCTAATTTATAAGTGCCTCTTTGATATAATTGTAAATAAGATGACTGAAATGATCCAAATCAATGTCAAACTGGCCAAAACACTTTATTTCAGTGGGGGTTGAATAAATTTGATCACAACTGTACAACCGCAAAACAAAGACGTGCACCGAATACAGGGAGAAAACGGAAATTAAAAAACAACCCAACTAATCACGTGCACAGAAACAAACCAATCACCCAGCTGAGATAATAAAGAACAAAACGAGGGACAGGTGCCCCAGGCACCTGTAACACCTATATTTAGGGGCCTTTTATTTTTAAAGTATTTTTTCTTCTTCCTATTCTTCCTATTTTTTTTCCTTCCTATTTTATTTTATTTTTTTTTATTGGTTGATATTCAGACATTTGATTATTTTTTGTTTATTCTATCTCGGTTGATGGTGCATTTTGCATTATTTGTTTGTTGATCAATATATTTCCCTTGGGCCCCACCTGTCTAACAATGTTGAGCAAACGGGGGTACTATCTTTATAGTTGGTTTCTGTTGGAGCCTGGGTAGTCTTATTTTCTGTGAGTGTGGAAGTTTTTGGGTGGGTTGTTTCTTGTGGGTGGGTATAGTTGTATGTATGTTTCTGTGTGTGTATGTGTATGTACTATAAGTACATGTGGTTGTGCATTCTTCACCTTTTCCCCTTCAGCTGGCACTGTTTTCATGTTTTGCCTTAAATTTAAGGTAATCTAAATGACTAATTCACATTTTAACTTAAAGAATGGGTCCCTTGTCAGATTTGGAAGTTGGAATGTGAATGGTTTAAACAATGCAGTTAAAAGGTCACGGGTATTTGCTCATTTAAAGCGATTGAATGCTGATATTATATTTTTACAGGAGACCCATCTTAGAAATAGTAATCACTTTAAATTAAAATGCACTTCGATGGAGGAAGTATTTCATTCACATTTAATTCTAACACAAGAGGGGTGGCAATTATGGTCAGAAGAGGGTTTCAGTTTGCTCTGAATGTCTATGCTAATTTAATCCTAATTTTATGAATAAATTGTTTAGTTCTTATAATAATGGGTGGGGATTTTCATTGTATGATGAAGTGATCCAGTACTGGATCACTCAAATTCCTCTGTATCATCCCGATCCTTTATGGCTCAATCGGTTTTTGATTTTATCACTAGTAACGCTGTTATTGATCCTTGGAGATATTTTAATCCCTCCACTAAAGAATTCTCATTTTATTCACATCCACACCAGACTTATTCCCGCATTGATTATTTTTTTTATAGATAATTATCTTATTCGGCGGCACGGTGGCTTATTGGTTAGCACGTTCGCCTCTCAGTGCTAGGGATTCCCGGTTCGTATCCCCATCTGGGTTTCATGGAATCTGAGTTTCCATGTTCTCCCCGTGTCTGCATGGGTTTCCTCCGGGTTCTCCAGTTTCCTCCCACAGTCCAAAAACATGGATCAAGTCAATTGAATTCTCAAAATTGCCCCATATAGTGTGTCTGTGTGAGTGAGTGTGTGCCCAGCGAAGGATTGCCGCCCTGTCCTGGGTCAATCTGCCCAGCGCCCGAGACGTTCTCCCCTGGATGGGCATGGGGAACCCCACCGCGACCCTAATAGAGGATAAAAGCGGGAGATAATGAATGAAAGGAATGAATGAATTATCTTATCTGTGAAGTTGGTCCTATTGACCATCATCCTAGTCATTTCAAACCATGCTCAAAGCAGATTGAAGCTGGTCATCAAACAGACACTTCATCAAGTATTAAATCTAATTTAGTTTGCGTGTTCATGATTTTATTACAGTTTCATTACAATTTAATAAACAGTTCTTATAGATAATTATCTTATTCGGCGGCACGGTGGCTTATTGGTTAGCACGTTCGCCTCTCAGTGCTAGGGATTCCCGGTTCGTATCCCCATCTGGGTTTCATGGAATCTGAGTTTCCATGTTCTCCCCGTGTCTGCATGGGTTTCCTCCGGGTTCTCCAGTTTCCTCCCACAGTCCAAAAACATGGATCAAGTCAATTGAATTCTCAAAATTGCCCCATATAGTGTGTCTGTGTGAGTGAGTGTGTGCCCAGCGAAGGATTGCCGCCCTGTCCTGGGTCAATCTGCCCAGCGCCCGAGACGTTCTCCCCTGGATGGGCATGGGGAACCCCACCGCGACCCTAATAGAGGATAAAAGCGGGAGATAATGAATGAAAGGAATGAATGAATTATCTTATCTGTGAAGTTGGTCCTATTGACCATCATCCTAGTCATTTCAAACCATGCTCAAAGCAGATTGAAGCTGGTCATCAAACAGACACTTCATCAAGTATTAAATCTAATTTAGTTTGCGTGTTCATGATTTTATTACAGTTTCATTACAATTTAATAAACAGTTCTTCATTTAAATATCTTATCTGATTCTTAGTTAATGTGAATGTCTGCATTGAAACTGAGATGTATAAAGTTAAAGTGTTAAAGATATTTCCTCCACTGTTCACACCGACATCTATGATAAAACATGTGTAATGATTAAACAGTAATGATCTTACCTTAGTATCTTCAGTTTACAGTGTGGATTATTCAATCCAGCAGAGAGAAGCTTTACTCCTGAATCCTGTAGGTTATTGTTATTCAGGTTCAGTTCTATTAGACTGGAAGAGTTTGAACTGAGAACTGAGGACAGAAATGAACAACTTTCTTCTTTTAAATTACAACAAACCAACCTGTAAAATATATAAATAAATAATTCAAAAATATATAAACATACATTTCATTTACTTTAATAATTATTTTTATAATCTAAAAAATAAAATATAACTGATCTCTAAATAAATAAAGGTGATGTAATAATAAAACATGCCTTCATTTATTTATTTATTGCTTGATTGATTGAATCTGACTCTGACTGAATCTGAAGTCTTTTTCTCCTCACCTGGGTGTTTTCATTCTAATTTTTTTTGAACCTGCACCTGTTTAGGATTTTATTCTATTCCCACCTTCACCTCTATTTCTGATCCTTTACCTTTTGCTTTATTTGTTTTGAACAGTCTTCTTTATCCAACATTTCTTAGACACTTATAAACACTTACAAAATTTTAATGCTACAGTCAATTGTGCTTGAAACCATGTTTATTAAACAAGAAACTTGTTCTAACTTCTAAATTAACACTTTAACGTTGATTAACTTTGACTAAATGTCATTAACATAAACTCACTAATTTTAACAACTTCTACGATGAACATAACCCAATGTGGCTAGTGTTTATTTGATCACAATTAGAATCAGAATATTTTATTAATTTATTAATTGAATTGCAGACCAAAAATATAAAATGGTTTTGAATGTAGAATAAACATTTGTATAACAATTCACAACCAAGCTTTTAAAAAGCATTAGCACAAGCTTTAACAAAGATTTAACAAGGTTTATTTTTAAACACTCATTTGAAACGTAATAAAAATGTAAGTGTGTTATAAAAAATAGTATTAAATGAAAAATCCAAATTCTACTAGTTTTAACTATTTTTAAAACCTGTGAGCAGAAGAGCAATACAGATGTTGACTGTTCACTTTTCTCCTCACCTGGATGTGGTCGTTAGCACCTGCACCTTTTTCAGGATTTTATTCTGCTCCCCACTTAACCTCTATTTATGACTCTTCACTGTTGCTTCCTTTATGCTGGACTGTTGTATTCTTGCACAAGACCATGTAGTTTTACTATGTTCCAGAGGTAGTACCTGTGTGTGTGTGTGTGTGTGTGTGTGTGTGTGTGTGTGTGTGTGTGTGTGTGTGTGCACGCATTTCAGCAGTTCTTTGTTAAACCATCCATCTCATACTCCTATAGACTTCTGCTTACTCATTAGTTTACTTTAGTTTGATTATTATAACCTTAATGGGGGGGGCTGTGTGTGGACAACCTCTTATCTCAAATTTATAATACAACAATAGGTTGTGCGGATACTTTCGAATTTCATGTGAATATTTGCATCATAACTGAGATGTATAAAGTTTACATTGAATATTTCCTCTACTGTTCACACTGACATGTATAATAAAACATGTAATGATTGAAGAGTGATGATTTCACCTCAGTATCTTTAGTTTACAGTGTGGATTCTTCAGTCCAGCAGAGAGTAGCTTTACTCCTGAATCCTGAAGTTTATTGTAATTCAGATTCAGTTCTATCAGACTGGAGAAGTTTAAACTTAGAACTGAGGACAGCACTGAACAGCTTTCTTCTGTTAAATCACAGTCATCCAACCTGTGAAATAAATAAATCATTCACACTGAGTGTAATTTTAGATATGGACTTTCGCTGTTTGCCACAACAATGTTTTTGAGTTATGTTTTTGTTGTTAAAGTTTTTGTGCTTCAACTAGTAGGTAACACATGCATTTGTTATCTATAATCTAAAATGCTTAAATGCTTAGATGGCACAAGAGTAAAACAGAAAATAAGTAATATGGGAGATTATAACCCAGATTAAAATATTACAGCTAATACTCAGAGACAATTTGCTGCAGAAGGACTATGACCCCAGAAAAAAGCAAAAGAACAATAGACTGGGGAGGAATAAAGAGTATGAAGCAAAACACAGGAAACAAAACCTGTTTTAAAGGCCTAAAGAACTTAGGATACAGTGTCAAGATGCACAAACATTCAACAATTTGTAAATTAATCACTGATTTCATATATTTACATTGAAGATAATTCAGTGACATGATAAACTTACAAGTTGATTTCTTCTTTATTCAAAAGTTTCAATGCAGTAATTCTCAAGAACATTTGGAGCAAACATCCATATGAACTACAGAAATTCATTCCATTCCAGCAAGCTATAAATAAAGTACTGTTCAATAAAATGGAGTGAGACTGAAAAAAAGGGGGCCCTGCATACACAGTGCGAGGGTTGCTGGACTCCCGAAAAGTCCAGGGCTCCACCCAGTACTTAGTTGACTGGGAGGGCTATGGCCCAGAGGAGCGCTCCTGGGTTTCGGCCCGAAACATCCTAGACCCTGAACTCAATCGGGTCGTCGGGAGCCACCCCTAGAGGGGGGGGTACTGTCACAGGCCGTGTCGCCACAGGGGGGCGACAGAGATGCACGCCGCCATCCCACTGCGTCACGAGTAAGACTCCAACTCCCAGGAAGCGCAGCAGCAATCAGGTCTGACGAGACCCAGCTGCCAGCGTCCTTATTTAAAGCGGCCTGTGGCGGCGTTTCCTCGTCATGCCGTCACCTTTTTCACGCGCAGTGTGTGGTCGATGGAGTTATACCCATAGTTAATTAACATTGGGTCTTCTTCTTATATTTTGTTACCACTGTCCTATGATATTGGTTGCCGGGGTACGCCCTGGGGCAATATCGCGGTCACTTCTGCCCTGTGTGTACAATTATTATTATTGTGTGCAGATATCGCGTCCGGTCGAACGCCGCTCATCGGCGGAGGCGGCAGGGTGCTCCAGAGCACAGAATTTGGGATTGAGATTAGGGGAACGGGAGACGTGTGTGCGTCATTCGGTGACGTCACACCACGCCATTTCGGTTTGGGTTTTCAGCTGCTCTTTAGTTTGTTTATTTCTTTTGGTTTTTCGCAAAATGCGCGCCTCGCTTTAACGGAGGTTTTATAGTTTTGTTTCTTTTCTACTGTCCGGCTGCCATAGGGGCTAGACCGCTCCTCGCGCTCACTCCCTTCAAGCCCAGGTGGCGCGTCGGGTTGGCCCTGTGGCTCGTTCGTCACAGCCCGCCGGTTCGAACCTCGGTCGGGCTGTTTTGTGCGGAACTCCCAGTGCGCCGCGGGAGTACCGATTAAGGGTCATTTGGTATTATTATATATGCGTTAATACAAATATATATATATTCATTCATTATCTCCCGCTTTATCCTCAATTAGGGTCGCGGTGGGGTTCCCCATGCCCATCCAGGGGAGAACGTCTCGGGCGCTGGGCAGATAGACCCAGGACAGGGCGCCAATCCATCGCTGATATATATATATATATATATATATATATATATATATATATATATATATATATATATATATATATTAATACATATATTAAACATCTCTATATCTTTGTATGCATATATATATATATATATATATATATATATATATATATATATATATATATATATACATACACACCGTTTTAGTGGCATCTGTCACTCTATCATTCCTCCCCTGTATATTGGCTCCTATTATCCCCCCATCGTAACAGAAATAAAAAGAGGCTAAGAATGGAATTTGCACACAGCTGTGTTAAAGGAATATGTATGTCTGTACGTTTTGTGCTAATGCAGTGATTCTCAATTATTTTCTGTTAAGCCCCCCCCCCCCCCCCCACCCAGGAAGAAGAAAACATTTTGCGCCTCCCCCCCACACACACACACACACACTCACCCTAAATGCTGAATGTATCTGTGTTCTTTATCCGCTCACATACAACTTGGTTGCATGTTAGTTGATCCTTGCTAGCAAGAAATAAATACCTTTACCATTCACTGGTTTCAGTCTGAGAGCTTTTTATTGCAAATTTTCACCACAACACTTGTATCATTGTGTGTGATGTTTTGTTTTTGCACACTGATGCTGACTTTTGCAAAAGCTAAGATAATGGGATATGTTGGAGTGGTGATGCCTGGATATCTAATTCAGATGACGTTCCTGGAGAGGACTGACACAGACAAGGAGGAAGAAATGGTGATAGAAGAGGAACTATTGGAGTGATATCCATTTTGATTATTAACTTTGATTATTATTATAATCTTAGCATATAATGTTTGTTTTTTTTATTTAGGGGTTGTTTAATTATAGAGTAATTGAAACAACAATACAATTTCACGGAATTTTAAAGGAGAGTTTATGTTTGCATCAATGAAGTGGTACTGATGTTTTAAATTTACAGTTGTTTTGCAAAGATACTAGTTGCTGGCGCAGAAGGGTTGTAAACACTCAAAGTGGGGACAAGGAAAAGCAACTGGAGAACATTGGATCACTGTGATGAAAACCTTTAGCACATCATCTGAGAGTCGACTGCTGCCGAGGAGCTCCAGGGTGTCACACCTGCCCCCTGTGTTGCTGTCTCACCTGCACTTCCCATTAACTTGTCTAAATATGTAACTTGTCTTTATTAGTTCTACTCACCATTCACCGGAGTTTTGAACACCTGTTTCTCGTTGCCTTTCTCCTATTTAAGTCCCATCTCGGCTTCCGTTCTTCGCGTTGAGTTATGGCGCTCGTTGTGTTTTGCTTTCGTTCGCTCGTTGGATTTCTGCTACTCCTGCTTTTTTGCTCTCTCATCGCTGACTTTTTACTCACATACATACATATATATGTTTGGATAGAATTTTAGTGCATTATAGTACGCTATGATTTGTGTGTTATTGATAGTTCTTAATAGTTTAGTTTAGTCTTACTGCACCCTCAGAACTCAGCATTTTTTTTAGGTTTTTGCTTTGAAAAAACAAACAGCTATTAAACTACATTATTAATAAACCTGATTATTATCCAAACCCATGCACTTTTATTATTCATTCATTCATTCATTATCTTCCATTTTATCCTCTATTAGGGTCGCGGTGGGGTTCCCCATGCCCATCCAGGGCAGAACGTCTCGGGCGCTGGGCAGATAGACCCAGGACAGGGTACCAATCCATCGCTGGGCACACACTCACTCACACAGACACACTCTATATGGGGCAATTTTGAGAATTCAATTGAATTGATCCATGTTTTTGGATTGTGGGAGGAACCCGGAGGAAACCCACGCAGATACAGGGAGAACATGGAAACTCCACCCAGATGGGGATTCGAACCGGGAATCCCTAGCGCTGAGAGGCGAACGTGCTAACCACTAAGCCACCGTGCCGCCACCTTTATTATTATTATTATTATTATTATTATTATTAAGCGTTTGGTTTTCTGTTTGATCTGGTTTTTCGTGTGTACTCACCCTTCTGCTCTCGACTTGCATTATTGTGTATTTGCTGTTGTGTTCTTTTCTCGGCGCCGCTGGCGATTGTCTTCATCGTGGAAGAGCAGCTTTGTTTTTGGTTTGCTCCGTTGTCTCTGTAGCGGGTGCCTAGGGCACCCGTTCCTCGGCCGTTGTGTGTGGGTGTTTTTGGTTTCTGTGTTTATGTTCCTGTGTTTTGTTAATTAGCTGTCTCGTGTGAGTATTTTGGGTTAATTAGCGTCACGGGTTCATTGGGTGGTTTTATGCACGTGGTGGGTATTTAGTTCCGGGGTTTTATGTCTTCCGTGCGCGTCTTTCTCTGTTTTATGTCACTCTGTCCTCTGTACCTGTGTGTTTGGTGTTTGATCACCTTAATAAATCTTTTCCTTTTGTACCACCTGCGTGCCTGGCTCCCTTCTGCGCGTTAGAGCGCCGTGGCTCTGCGCTATATTTGCGCAGCCGCGTTTAAATCCCAGGTGGGCTACGTGACAGTCTCTTACTGAGCATTATTATTTAATAAACATTCTCTGCATTGAACTCTGAACTCCGTCCCGTTCCTGTGTTTCGTGATCGTCACAGTAACCAACGCCACCATGGACGCGACAGATCTGGCCGTTTGCTTTTGCACTCTGCGCGAGCAAGGACAATTTTTGGGCGAACTATGGCATGAGATTTCTGAACTGGCCTGGGTTTACTCACCAGGGGACATGGTTTGGCTCAATTCTCTGGATTTTCTCTGCTGGTCCGGCTCTCACAAGCTGCTTCCCCAATTTCTGGGTCCGTTTAAGGTAATATGCCAGATCAACCCCATATCCTATCGTTTAGCTGTTCCGCCTCAGTATCATGTTCATCCAGTCTTCCATACATCCCTTCTCAAGTCATTCTTGCCATTCTTGAGAGTAGTATCACCCATATTTCTTCTCTTCCTGATGTCTACTCTGTTTCCTCTTTATTGGATTCTCGTCACCGGGACTCTACCATTCAGTATCTGGTGGACTGGGATGGGTTTGATCCAGAGGAGCGCAGCTGGGTTGCTGCCACTGACATTTTGGATCCCAATCTTAATTCCAATTTCCACAACCAGCATCCTGAGATGCCAGCACCTCGACGTAGGGGTCGTCCGCGTCGTAAAGGTAGGCCTTCTCTACCCCCTAAGAAAGGGGGGGGGTACTGTCATATCGGTGCCATCTGTGGGCGATCCAGGGCCCACCGCCCCCTATCACCTGAATTCTAACTTCTGTTCTGTTTCCACTTTTCTAATTGGCGTTTGTTTTCTCCTTATTTATTGCTTCTGTTTTGATCTTTACTTCACGTTGGTTCGCATGTACTCACCCTTTTGCTCTCGACTTGGATTATTGTGTATTTGCTGTTGTGTTCTCTTCTCGGTGGCGCTGGCGATTGTCCTCATTGTGGAAGTGCAGCTTTGTTTTTGGTTTGCTCCGTTGTCTCTTACTGAGTATTATTATTTAATAAACATTCTCTGCGTTGAAGTCTGGACTCCTCCCGTTCACGGCTCACAGCTTTGGATTTTGCACGTTTGCTCCCATTTGTAGGGGCCAGTTATATATTTAGTTCCCTTTTGGTTTCGCAGCTTCTATTGTGTTTTTATATTGTGTTCGCAGTTTCTATTGTGTGCCTGTTTAAGTGCGCCTTTCCGGACTTTGTTTTGGTTTGGTACTGCGGTGGTTTCTTTCCCTGTTTCCTTATTTAGCACCCTAGTTCAGTTCTTTTGCTCCCACCGTTTTTCAGTATTGTGCGTACTTTCTTCCTTTTGCTATTTTTAGTGTGTTTCAGTTTTGCACATTCTGTTTCTGTTTCTCCGATTAGCGGTAGCATTGTTTTGTTGTTAGATTTGGCTCCTCCCCTTGTTGTATTTCCCTGTTTTTCTATTGGTGAGGTTTTTGGTATTGGGATTTTCATTAGTATGGCAGTTCAGAGGGTTCAATCTAATGGAGATGACATCTATTGGCGTTATGGCTATGAGTCACTGAGGAAGGTATTGATTGTCCCATTGAATTCCATGAGGCTATTAGTGACTCCTCGTCCTCTGATTTATATTCTCCCTGCTTTTACACTTAGGAACTCCCCTGAGCTTTGGTCGGATGACCACTTGGGTTCAGTTAAGCCCCCCAGCACATCTATGCGTAAGCGTCAATCCAGGCGTAGGGGTATGGTCAAGGGTCAATCCCCTCCTACTACCATGAGAAAGGGGTTGTATACGAAGCTATAGAGGGGGTAGAGGTTTCTAAGAACTTAGAGGGGTCCTCTAATTCTATGGGGTCTACTTTTTTGGACCTTCCCAACCTTTCCTGTTTTTGTGGTGTTCCACCGTTGCTTTGTCCCCTCCATCACTCCTGTTTCCCTGACTTCCCAGTTTGCACTCAGAGCGCCCCCTGGGAGTCAGACTGCATTCGAAGCACCCCCTGTGAGTCAGACTGCGTTCGGAACGCCCCCTGTGAGTCAGACTGCGGTCGGAGCGCCCCCTGTGAGTCAGACTACGTTTGGAGCGCCCCCTGTGAGTCAGACTGCGTTCGGAGTGCCCCCTGTGAGTCAGACTGCGTTTGGAGCGCCCCCTGTAAGACTGTCTGCGCTCGGAGCACCTCCAGTTATTTGGCTTGTTCTCCAGGTTCCTCCCACGACTTGGTTGGTGCTTGAGGTTCCTCCCGCGACTCGGTCGGTGCTCGAGGTTCCTCCTGTGACTCGGTCGGTGCTTGAGGTTCCTCCTGTGACTCGGTCAGAGCTCGAGGTTCCTCCCGCGACTCAGTTGGTGCTCGAGGTTCCTCCCGCGACTTGGTCGGTGCTCAAGGTATCAGTGCACCCAGTCGTGCCGCCAGCACCTCCACATTGCTCTCAAGCACCCGCTCGGCCTCCACATCACTTTCAAGCATCTGCTCGGCCTCCACATCGCTCTCAAGCATCCGCAAAATGAACGAGTTGGAGTGTATTTTGGAAATATAGATTAAAGGTAAGCAGGGCCAGATAGAGAGATAGGATCTGTAGGCTAAGGTTAGACCTGTACTGAATGCAGGCAGTTACAGGGAGCCAATTAGGAGAGATGAGTAGTGGAGTGTGCTGAGTACGAAAACTGAGAACCTGTGTAGATGCCACCTGTTATGTATTAGATTAGTTTATTAGACAGGAAAGATAAAAGTGGTCTGTAGCATTCGACCAGATTTGTGTTGAGCATTGGCTTTTTGAGCAGAGGTTTAACTATAGATTGTTTGAAATGATCAGGAAAAGTACCAGACATGAGGGAGGAGTTCATGATGTGTACATTGAACAGTGTACATTCGTTCCATTTAAACAGCTAGTGCTAGTGGCTCGATGGTCAAAAGAGGACTGGACTTTTTTATCTTGTCGCCTTGCTGAAAGGAAGTGACTTTAATACAGTCAAAGATGCAATTCTGAAAAAGTATGACAGAAACTCAGAAACTTACACACAGCTCTTTTGCAAGGACAATGTTTTAAAGGCAAACTGCCGAAAGAACTGTTCACCAGACTGACTTGTTTGTATAAGCGATGAATGTGAATGTGAATGTGTGTTATCATTTAGATTGGCATTACTAATTACTATAAATAACCTAAATACATCGGTTAACCCTTCAGAGATCCTAAACATGGCCTTGTACCAAAACGGCTATAATTAGTTTTTTTCATATTTTTATCCCCTTTACAAATGAGTCATTACTTTAAAAGTACATAAGCCTAATATATGCATATTAAATATAAATTAATTTGAATTAGAATTGTTATTTAGGTCCTAAGATGAGTCAGCATGTAACGGGTGCCTAGGGCACCCGTTTCTCGGCGTTTGTTTGTTTTTGGGTTCTGTGTTTTTGTTCCTGTGTTTGGTTAATTAGCTGTCTTGTGTGGGTATTTTAGTTAATTAGCTTCGCAGGTTCATTGGGTGGTTTTGTGCACGTGGTGGGATATGTCTAGGTATTTAGTTCCGGGGTTTCATGTCTTCCGTGCGCGTCTTCGTTTTATGTTACACTGTTCTTCGTACCTGTGTGTTTGGTGTTTTGAGCACCGTAAATAAAATATTCCTTATTTGTGCCACCTGCATGCCTGGCTCCCTTCTGCGCGTTAGAGCGCCGCGGCTCTGCGCTGTATTTGCGCAGCCGCGTTTCATTCCAGGTGGACGTGTGTGACAGAAAGACGCGCCATCGTTTGGGGAGTCCAGAGCCCAGGTAGGTGATTTTAAAATTTTTCTTTGGGGGGGTCGTATAGCCTCGTACTCGCGGCGCGCTCCGCTGTGTCCGCGAGTGCGCCATTATGCGGAGCCCGCCGTCCCGGAGCCGGGGGAGCGGCTCAAACAGCGTGATGGCGGAGTGTAGCGACTCCGATGAGGAATGGATGTGGAGTTATGGTTTTGAGGCGCTCTGCGCAGAGGAAGCTCTGAACCTTGTTCAGATTTCCGATGACGAGGCGGGCGAATCTTACCTGTATGGGCACATTCTGCCCATACGCACCCTCCGCAACACTGAGGAGTTCTGGACGGAGGGTCCAGTCCGGTTTGTTAAACCCCCGGTGGCGAGACACAGACGCAGAGCGCGGCGATGGCATGGAGTGAAGCCGCAGCGGGCGCACAGCGCAGCTGCGGAGCGCGAAGCGTGGACTGCGGGGCAGTCACGTGACGCGACCGCGCCGGTCCGTGCCGCGTCTGGGTCGCGCTGCGAGGGGGCGGTACCGGAGCCGCCGCTTGAGTGTGTGAGTGTGTTGTGTCCCCCTTTCTCCTATGTGTCATGTGACCAGTCTGTCGTCCCCATGTCTGACATGTTTGTATCCATGTGTTTGGGCGTTGCGGCGGGGGTTTATGTTTTTTGTGTGCAGGATGGAGAGCCCGAGGTGCCGGCCGAGGTCATGCCAGCGTGCGTGCCCGCCGAGGTCATGCCAGCGTGAGTCCCCGCCGAGGTCCGCCCAGCGTGCGTGCCCGCCGAGGTCCGCCCAGCGTGTGTGCCCGCGCCTGTCCGTGCCGCGTCTGTGTCGCGCTGCGAGGGGGCGGTACCGGAGCCGCCGCTTGAGTGTGTGAGTGTGTTGTGTCCCCCTTCCTCCTATGTGTCGTGTGACCAGTCTGTCGTCCCCATGTCTGACATGTTTGTATCCATGTGTTTGGGCGTTGCGGCGGGGGTTTATGTTTTTTGTGTGCAGGATGGAGAGCCCGAGGTGCCGGCCGAAGTCATGCCAGCGTGCGTGCCCGCCGAGGTCCGCCCAGCGTGCGTGCCCGCCGAGGTCCGCCCAGTGTGCGTGCCCGCCGAGGTCCGCCCAGCGTGCGTGCCTGCCGAGGTCCTGCCTGCGTGCGTGCCCGCCGAGGTCTGCCCAGTGTGCGTGCCCGCCAAGGTCCAGCCAGCGCGCGTGCCCGCCGAGGTCCCCGCAGAGGCATTTTCTTCTTATTTAAACACATTGTAAGACTTTAGGAGTGGCGATTTCAGTGTGTTTGAACATATATTTGACATAGGGAATGGTGAATTGTCCAGAAACTCAATCTTTGGCAGCGGTTCCAATCCAGATGGAGGTAAAGTTAGTCCAGTTGCAAACATCAACACATCTTCCAAACACACAGTAGTCTGGCCTTCTGTAAAGATATAAAATTATCATGCATATACTAGTGGTATATTAAAAATGGGAATTTATTATATAGTAATTTATTTGATTTTTTGGGAATTTATTTATAATATTATATAATATCAGTGTAACACAGTTACACTGCTGTATAGCCTATTAGATCAAATATGCATAGAATATAATAAACATAATATCCACTACCAGAAACAGTTAACATAATACATTATTAACACTACACTGATAATGCTTATTTTAAGTTTTAATAGTTGAATTTCAGACTATATTTGCTTAGTTTTAAGACTAAGAATATGTGTCACGGTCGTCTACCTCGGGCAGAAGCGGCGTGCGCATACGAGCGCAAAGCCGCCGTAAACACGCGCTGAAGGGAGCCAGGCACGCAGGTAGCCGTAAGCAGGTTTATTAAAGGTGCATTACACCACAAAACAAGAGGTACAGAAGACTACGTGACATAAAACAAAAGACCAGCACTAATGACAAAAAACAATGGACATAAATACAAAAAGACACCCGACCACGTGCACAAGACAAACCAATGATAAAGCAGAGTTAATTAACGAAACTAATAAAGCACAGAACGTTAATTAACTAAAACGAACGGGACGAAACACGAAACAGGTGACAGGTGCCCTAGGCACCTGTTACATGTCCTCCGCCCTCCTCGAGCGGGGCTTGGAAGGCGCCCTCGGGTGGACGCCCTCTGCAGGTGAGGCGTACCGAACGCCCTCTGGCTGCAAAGTCAGGTGGACGCCCACGGCGGATCAGAAGTGGGCCACGCCCTCGGGCTGCGTGGTCCGGTGGATGCCCACGTCGGGCGCGGGGTTGGCCACATACTCTGGCTGCGTGGTCTGGCAGGCGCCCACGTCGGACGAGGAGTGGGCCACGCCCTCTGGCGGAGTGGAACGGCGGACGCCCTCTGGCGGCGTGGCGAGGCGGACGCCCCCTGGCGGCGTGGCGAGGCGGACGCCCCCTGGCGGCGGGGCGTGCGGCCCCTGCTGCTCGGGGCGGGCGGCGTGCGGCCCCTGTTGCTCGGGGCGGGCGGCGTGCGGCCCCTGCTGCTCGGGGCGGGCGGCGTGCGGCCCCTGGACCTCGGGGCGGGCGGCGTGCGGCCCCTGGACCTCGGGCCGGGCGGCGTGCGGCCCCTGGACCTCGGGCCGGGCGGCGTGACGCCCCCTGGGCTTCGGGATGGGCGGCGTGACGCCCCTGGGCTTCGGGATGGGCGGCGTGACGCCCCTGGGCTTCGGGATGGGCGGCGTGACGCCCCTGGGCTTCGGGATGGGCGGCGTGACGCCCCTGGACTTCGGGATGGGCGGCGTGACGCCCCTGGACTTCGGGATGGGCGGCGTGACGCCCCTGGACTTCGGGATGGGCGGCGTGACGCCCCTGGACTTCGGGATGGGCGGCGTGACGCCCCTGGACTTCGGGATGGGCACGCATGCTGGCTGGACCTCAGCGGGTTCGCACGCTGGCAGGACCTCGGCGGATTCCCACGCTGGCAGGACCTCGGCGGATTCGCACGCTGGCAGGACCTTGGCGGGCACGCACGCTGGCAGGACCTCGGTGGGCACGCACGCTGGGCGGACATTGGCGGGCACGCTTGCTGGGCGGACCTCGGCGGATTCGCACGCTGGCAGGACCTCGGCGGGCACGCACGCTGGCCTGACCTCGGCGGGCACACATGCTGGGCGGACATTGGCGGGCTCGCACGCTGGCAGGACCTTGGCAGGCACGCACGCTGGCAGGACCTCGGTGGGCACGCACGCTGGGCGGACCTCGGCGGGCATGCACGCTGGGCGGACATTGGCGGGCACGCTTGCTGGGCGGACTCGCACGCTGGCAGGACCTCGGCGGGCACGCATGCTGGCTGGACCTCAGCGGGTTCGCACGCTGGCAGGACCTTGGCGGGCACGCATGCTGGCAGGACCTTGGCGGGCACGCACGCTGGGCGGACCTCGGCAGGCACTCACGCTGGCAGGGCGTTGGCGGGCACGCACGCTGGGCGGACCTCGGCGGGCACGCACGCTGGGCGGACCTCAGCGGGCACGCACGCTGGCAGGACTTTGGCGGGCACGCACGCTGGGCGGACCTCGGCCGGCACCTCGGGCTCGCCATCCTGCACACAAAACATGTACACCCCCACCACAATGCCCAAACACATAGACATCTCAGACATGGGGAAGACGGACTGGACACACGAGACAGGGGGACACGGATCCACATTTACCCCCCCGCCCCCCCCCCCCCCCCCGAGTGTTGGCTCCGGTACCGCCCCCTCGCAGCGCGATCCAGACACAGCGCGGTCCGGCGTGGATGCGTCACGTGACTGCCCCGCAGCACACGTACCGCGCTCAGCAGCTGCGCGTGCACGCTGCGTCTTGGCACCGCGCCGGCGCGCTCTGCGTCTGGATTTCGTCACGTGGGGTTTAACAAGCTGGACCGGAGCGTCCGTCCAGAACTCCTCAGAGTTGAGGAGGGTTCGTATGGGCAGAATATGCCCATACAGGTACGACTCGCCCGTCTCATCATCGGATACCTGAACCAAGTCCAGGCCCTCCTCAGCGCAGAGCGCTTCGTACCCGTACCTCCACATCCACTCATCATCGGAATCATAATCGTACATTGACATTACTGTGTACGAGCCGTCCTTACGGCTCCGGGACGGCGGGCTGCGCATAGCGCACTCGCGAACACGGCGGAACGCGCCGCGAGTTCGAGGCTACACGGCCCCCGCAAAGAAAAATTTAAAAATGCGCTTACCTGGGCTCTGGACTCCCCAAATTGCTTGGCTGGTCGTTCTGTCACGGTAGTCTACCTCGGGCAGAAGCGGCGTGCGCATACGAGCGCAAAGCCGCCGTAAACACGCGCTGAAGGGAGCCAGGCACGCAGGTAGCCGTAAGCAGGTTTATTAAAGGTGCAGTACACCACAAAACAAGAGGTACAGAAGACTACGTGACATAAAACAAACGACCAGCACCAATGACAAAAAACAATGGACATAAATACAAAAAGACACCCGACCACGTGCACAAGACAAACCAATGATAAAGCACAGTTAATTAACGAAACTAATAAAGCACAGAACGTTAATTAACTAAAACGAACGGGACGAAACAGGTGACAGGTGCCCTAGGCACCTGTTACAATATGCTCTTACCTTTCAATTGCACACATATTGCGGTCAATAATATACCACTGGAGATAGTCGGACACAACTGTTTTCTTCAAGAGTAGCCACATGCCTAAAACAGCCAGCCGTCTGTAATATTGTGCTGTGCCTTAGAGTCAGGTCTTGTAGAGCTTCCACAGAAGCAGCACTCTCAATCTTAAAGACAAAAAATAAAGCAGTAATTTTATACACAATTTAATTAAAAATATTTTTATAGCCTGTGTGTTAGTGATCCGTTCTTCCCCAGGAAAGATCGGCTACGCGGGGAATACTGCGCACGCCGCTTACGCCTGTTGAGCATTTCCCAGGATCGGCTACGCGGGAAAGAATGCATACACCGGTCCGTCGGGTAAAAAACTCCCACTGATCCAACCTGCGCGGAGATCGTGAGCAGCGTAGTACCGTGGTTGAGCGTGGAAGGAGAGTTCAAAGATACCGGGCATAAAAACCAAAACAAGGATTTATTATTAAAAATGGTGTAGGAACACCAACAGAAAGGGAGGAACAAACGAACACACTAACACCTGGTAAATACCGAAACAAAGACGTGCACGGGGAAGTGGGAATACGGAACTTAAGCCAGGAAAACACCTGGTCACGTGCACAAAATAAACCAATCACCCAACAGAGTCCATGAGTAAATTAAACGAGGGACAGGTGCCTGAGGCACCTGTGACACTGGCATAAGTTATAATTATTAAACTTTGTTTTGTGGGCATCATAAATGCATACACTGTTAGCATAAATTTTCATTCCATTATATACATTGTCTAATCATAAAATCACAGAACATCAAATTCAGCTAATCACTTTCTGTATGTGAGCATGAAAAACTATTTTTCAAAAAACAAAATCGATGAAACCCTGCCCTTCAACACCCTTAGACTTTTCTTACCTCTCGCAAAGCTTTGCCTATATCTTCTTCAGTTATTAAATTAACTGCTGTTTTGAATGAAGATTGGCCTGCAAGGTACTGTACAAAATCGTTCTACAAGAAATGGGAGCCTGGACCTCCATGCACAATTGACACTTAAATCATCTTCCCTGCTAGGTAGTATTCATCTTCCCTGACAGCTGTAAATAAACAATATACCTATTTCTACATTCAGACACTTAAATCACTAATTAACATTTCTTAATATCTATTTAACTCACTTTACAAAGTATAATAATTGTAATATGCAATTAGTGCAATTCACATATCTAATAACATAAATACCATTTGCATTGTAGACCAAGTAACGTTGTCCTGCTGGACCATCAAAAAATCTTTAAGATGGTTCATTAATAGAGTTAGAAACTCCCATCTTGGACCATCTGCATCAATCCCATCTTCAAAAACACCAGCATCATCAGTAAATCGGACCAGCATATCACAGGATTCTGAATAGGTTGCACGTTTGAAACCTCTGACTGCACCATCCCAAACATTTGACCATGAAATGTTAAAACGGCTGACTCTTCCATGATCAATAGGATGTGATAGATTTGATATGATTTCAGGTAATGTGATGTTTATCTCCTCTCTGTAATTACAAAAAAATGACTTGCATTGGAAATGTGCATGCACTAATAGGCTGCTTGCACAGATTATTAAGTAATTCAATCTTTAATCAAAAAATGTAAGGGGAAAAACTGCCAACCTACATGGTCCTGTCTGGTGTATTTCTACAATTCAGAGGAATGTGCAATCCATCCTCCTCCTCAACACTTGGTGCATAAAGCTCTGTGTATTTACTGTAGAAAAAGCAAACTCATGTTAAGTGTAATGGGTTAAAGTTACTTTACACATTTCACAATAAATATGCGATTGATATTCAATCATTTTTTTGTGAATAACCATTAGACAGGTGTTTTAAAAACTTGCTAGTTCTTTTTTTAATCTAGTCTATATTATCCAAGTTTCTATTAAGTCTGTTTTTTTTTACCTGTAGCAAAAAGATTTGGCCAGATTGGATCCATGTGGATCCTGATTATTCCCAGTATCCGAGATTATCTGTACGTGAAAAATAAGATGATAATAAAGATACGAAGGTCCAAAACAAAATCAACTAAGTTAACACCTGCATAAATACCTCTCCAGGATTTATTGTAGAAGAAGCATGTGCCACTGCATCTCTAAAAACGTGGAAAATGGCTTAATTGGTGAAAAATGGAATTATGGGAATAGTGTATTTAATTATAGGTATGATAATCAGAGATAAAACTGGTCAACAAATATTTTCCAAACATTTGACCTCAACACATCAGCTTATAAACAAAAAACTTAAATTTGTATGTTAGTACACTTACACTTCTTCTTCAGGTCTGTTTATGGGAGTACTTTGGTTCAAGGGTTTAAAAATCTGAGAGTAAAAACATACATATTTTAACAAATTCCTATAGTCTGTATTGTTATGGGGCGGCACGGTGGCTTAGTGGTTAGCACGTTCGCCTCTCAGCACTAGGGATTCCCGGTTCGAATCCCCATCTGGGTGGAGTTTCCATGTTCTCCCCGTGTCTTTGTGGGTTTCCTCCGGGTTCTCCGGTTTCCTCCCACAATCCAAAAACATGGATCAAGTCAATTGAATTCTCAAAATTGCCCCATATAAAGTGTGTTTGTGTGAGTGAGTGTGTGCCCAGCGATGGATTGGCGCCCTGTCCTGGGTCCATCTGCCCAGCGCCCGAGACGTTCTCCCCTGGATGGGCATGGGGAACCCCACCGCAACCCTAATTGAGGATAAAGCGGGAGATAATGAATGAATGTATTGTTATGATAGGGATGTCTAAACATTTTACAAAGAGGAGAAATTTACATTTAAGGTCAAGCAGATCTGTCATGTACATGTTGTCGTCAACACCTCTTTAAATAATCCGTGGTTATGCAGTGACAAATGCATTCATCACAGGCTAATAAAAATGCCCCTAAAATGTGGTAAAAGGCTGGATTTCATTTTAAAAGTTAATTTATTATTTTTTTTGACAGAGCTAGCGTGCCATAAATAACACATTATATGACTAAAGTTGCGTGCTGTTTGGAATCTGACCACAGGCCATGATTTGTACATGCCTTATGCCTTTCTAAAAACTTTGCACATGCCTTACTATATTCATACATTATGCATTTTTTTTATTTTTACTTGGCCTTTGCCCCAGTTTTTACACTGGAAGACTTTCTATTTAGTTGAGCTTCGGACCAGCAATAAAATGCACTGATTTGAGCTTTCTAGTGGCTAAGGTGACACCCAAACAGCCAGCAACGCCAAGATTTGAACCAGGAAGTTCAGACTCCTGATGCTGGTATGCAGTGGAAAATCCCACTACCACACCTGAAATTGCCCTATAGTCAGTAATAGAGCTGATAAAATGAAAAAAAAAAATGTATTTCCGTACAAAATTATTTGTTTCATGTTAACTTACCATGGTGTCTGTCTGACTGAATTCAGTTGTGCTCCTAGTTTTGATTATAATTTCAGGATCAGAGTCTGAATCCAAGTCAACATCCACTGCAGATGAAAGAAACAAAACAAAAAAAATCACTATAATATCTCACAATTGTTTAAAAGATAATTAAAAAATCTTAATTACTTCCACAAACCTCTTCTGAAGTGTTTCTCCTGGCATATAAACAAAGTGATCCTTGAATAGATTTTTCCTATTTCTTTCTTATAGTCTGCCAAAATAAAGTGCGTTTCTGTTCCAGGCACATAGACCACTTTGGAAAAATCTGGACATAAAACATTCATCCAAGGACATCCATGTCCTTATTAAACAACCTCATTTTCTGGACAGCTAAATTCAGTAAATCAGGGGCTGCTACAACTGGGTATGTAAATAAAGGAAGTGTTTTCCGTCTTGCAGGTTTTAAATCACATCCTCCATTAACTCCATTAATCCTATGTTTATCTAGAAAAATATAAGAGAAAGAATTTGATTTGTAGACCTGATTGATGCATTTTGAAAACCTATTCCCAGAAAACTTTTTGATGTTTTTCATAAAAATTTGTTACTTTAATTCAACAACTGTTACTATCGTCAATTTGTATATGATAAATAAATAAAAGTACAGAACAAACTTATAACACATGCTGTACCTGTCACAAAGGGTTCTGAGAGAGCAGTCAGGAGACAAATATGCAGAACAATGATTATTTATTGAATAATAAGGCAGAGGCAGGGTAGTACGGAGGGAGCAAGGACAAACTGGTTTCGAATGCACGTGGACCAGGATGAGGACTGACACCTGGAACGAGATCCTGGACAGAGCACAACACCGAGCAAACCAATTAACAGAGGTTCAGATAGTCAATAGGAACACTGTAGAAAGAGAACCCTACACTGGATATGCGTGAAGGAGAATCTAAACTGGTGAGGTGGCCTTTGGTAGGCAAAATAACAAACTCTAAGAAAGTACAGGATAGGGTGAAAAGGAGAGTGCAAGAACACACACAGAAAGAAGAAACAGAGATGAATGTATAAAAGATAGAGGATCGGTGAACTGGATGCGCTGTCGAGCAGACCTGAACGGACCTGGAACAAACACAGGGAGGGGAGACAGCAAGAGGGTTAGCATACAATGGATAAAAAAAGGGTTAGTTCACCGATAGAGAGCGGGTTAGTAAATAGATCTGAAAAGTTAGTATACACAGTGACCACAGATGTACAAACACACACAGGTGGTGACGCGCCAGCGGAGCGGGCTAGGGTGAGCACAATCTCCGCCCCAGCCGGCCGAAGCCGATCCACCCGTGAGAACAAACGATAAATAATAATGCTCCCGGGACACTGAAAGTCAGGGACAGGGGAAATGGAGGAAACAGAAGGAGATGAACTCAAAATAACTCTGGGAGCAACAATAAATGCACACAGACGTTCACTCATGCACACAAACACACGCTACGCTAAACACGGAAGTGAGTACACGGAAGCTAATGCTAAGCCAAACAAATGCACACTCACCCAGATGGTATACAGCACAAACAGAAGCGGACAGAGACAGATCAGAGTATAACAGCAAAAACGCTCGGTACGTATAGTCGAAACCAGGGACAATACTTCGCGCCATCCACCCTGAAAGCAGGGTTTAAATAGAGGTAACCGACCCCTCAGAATAATCAGCCGCACCTGGTGAGGAAGCGAAGGCGGAACTAGAAGGCGGGGCTGAGAGAGCACGCTGGAAAGAGAGAGACAGACAACCTATTTCTTACAGTACCAATATACAATTAAAACATACCTCACTGGATGTACACATGTTTGACCTTAATATAACAACTTTTTAAGTGCACGTTCTATATCTGCAGATATTTAAGTACATCTTTTCATGGTACAACACTGACAAAATGACACTGTGATACAATGAAAAGTAGTCTGTGTGCAGCTAATATAACAGTGTAAATGTGTATTCTTTCCTTACAATAACTCAAAATACAGCCATTACTGTCTAAACCAGTACAAGAACTATACTATAAAAATGAACACACCTACTCCCTATGCACACCTGAGACCTACTAACACTAACAAGTCACATAACATTTTGGAGGGAAAATTACAAGCAGTCCCCGATTTAGACATTTTGGGGTGTAGTGGTTTAGGGGTGTAATCACTTTTGTTGCCAGTGGTTTAGACATTAATGGCTGTATATTGTGTTATTTTGAGGAAAGAATACACATTAACACCGTTATATAAGCTGCACACAGACTACTGTATCACAGTGTCATTTTGTCAGTGTTATACCATGAAAAGATATACTTACATATCTGTAGAAATGAGAGAGGTGTACTTACTTTTGTGTTACGCTGTACATTTGTGTTCTGAATAAGTACATGAACTTACAAGTAAAAATACAAAGTAAATAAAGAACTAAAACACAAATTAATCCCAAGATACATGCTGTATTTATAGCAGTTAGACTGACAATAGTTACTTAAATACGAGAAAACAATTGTGCTAACTCACCTGAACTTGTCTTTTGTGTTCTTTGACTTGACTTTTTGGCCCACAACTAAAGGACTGTCTTTCTTTTGACTTTCTGTTTTTGTACTCCATAAACTCTGCATACGATGGGCAAGGCTTCTCGGCTGAAATAAATAGAACCAACAGAAACATGACAGTAATGAAATAAACTAAAAATCAAAGTTTGTAAATGTTGTATCGAAGTTTGTAAATGTTATATCGACATTTGTAAATGTTGTCTCGGTGTTTGTAAATGTTGTATTGAAGTTTGTTAATTTGTTTTGCACTTCTCGGCCACCGTAAAATATTCTATATTAGTGGGAAGAAAGAACAGATAAAATCATGGGAACAAAAGTCACAGAAAAGCAAGATTTTCATTTAGATGTTTATAATCTATAAATGCTGAATGTATCTGTGTTCACTGACAAAGACTGGCATTATTAACACTGTGTTATTATTATTATTATTATTATTATTATTATTATTATTATTTAATTGTCACGTTAGTCTACCTCGGGCAGAAGCGGCGTGCGCATACGAGCGCAAAGCCGCCGCGTAAACACGCGCTGAAGGGAGCCAGGCACGCAGGTAACAGTGAACAGGTTTATTTAAAGGTGCAGTGCACCAAAAAACATGAGGTACGTAAAAGACTAAGGTGACATAACACAAACGACCAGCACCAATGACAAAAAACAATGGACATAAATACAAAAAGACACCCGACCACGTGCACAAGACAAACCAATGATAATGCAGAGTTAATTAACGAAACTGTCACAAACTGTCTGTAAAGATAGGTCTGGAGACGAGGATGCAGAACAATTATAGTTTATTGATATGCTAGGCAGAGGTAGGGTTATGCAGGAGGAGTGTCGGTTGGTGGAGGTGTTGCCAACTAGACCCAGGCCGAGGTGTGGAACCTGGAACAGAGGACTGGGCAGAGCACAACACCGAGCAACAGAACAACCAAACAAAACAAAGCACACAGAGTAAACTACGCTGTAGTAAGAGAACCCTACACTGGCTATGCGTGAGAAGGAATAGAAGAAACTAGTGAGTGTGTCTAGGATAGACAAAATAACAAACCCTATGATAGACAGAATAGGTGTGTTAACGAGAGTGTAATCACAAAACCTGAAAGAAGAAAGAGTGTAGAAAGTGCACAAAGAGGTATGGTGAACTACACGGGACGACTGAAGGCTGGGAACCAGACTGAGAACAACGAGGGCTGGGAGGACAGTCAAGGTATTAGTATACACTGGAGGAAACAACGTTAGTTCACCAAAACAGAGCGTATTAGTATAAAGCTTGGAACCGTTAGTAAGTAGAGTGAACGATGACACACGGACGCCCTCAGGTGGTGGCGCGCCAGCGGAGCAGGCTAGGGCGAGTGCGAACTCCGCCCCACCCGGCCGAAGCCGAACCACCTGAGCGGACGGACAGAGATCGCTCCCGGGACGCAGGACACTAAGGACAGGATAAACACTGAAAACAGAAAGAGATTCAGACAGACACCAGGGAGCGATCACAGATAAACAAAGACGTTCACTCATACAACGACAAATACTGATCTATACACGGAGGTGAGAACGCAGATGCTAACACACAGCTAACATAAACAGACACGCACTCACCGAGACCAGACACACCACGAGACACAAAAGCAGACAGGATAGCAGTCAAAAAATCGCTCGGCATGTATGATAAATCAGGGACAATACTTCGCGATCTGTCCCGTGCGAAGACAGAGCTTAAATAGAAGAAACGACCCATCAAACAAATTAGCCTCACCTGGTGCCGGAGCGAAAGCGGAACTAGAAGGCGGGGCTAAGGGAGCGAGTGGCAGAGCGTGCAGGAGAGACAGACGCAGACACAGGATTTCTCACATAGCCCCCCCCCGAAGAGGTCGTCAAGGGGGCACCACCGGGGGCAACTGGAGACGACCTACCGGAACCAACTCGGGGAGGGTCGGGAAGGGAACAAGTGCTGCGGGTGGCTCTGCCCGGGACAGAAAGGGGACCAGATGATGGGTCGGGATCAGGACGTGGTCTGGAACGGGGATGACCCCTGGGCCTACGGGGCTGAGGGATCGGGAGACCCGTGTCCTGATTGCCAGTCGAGAGAGGTTGGCTGGCACTAGGGGGAGCAGAGGCAGGTAGGGGATTAAGGCGAGGGCGACCCCTAGGTCTGCTGGGTAGGGAGCCCGGGAGCCTGCCTCTGCGAGCCGGTGTGCGAGGGGGTCTCCCTCTGGGACGAGGAGCAGGACGGTCAGGGTGAGTCAGGTGGTACTGGTCGAGTAGCGTCCTGTCCAGTATGTCCGTCCGTCTAGTCCATGAACGTTCTTCGGGACCGTACCCCTCCCAGTCGACAAGGTACTCTATTCCTGAGTCAGTCCGTCGTGAGTCCAGGATCTCATTAATGGTGTACGTGGGACGGTCGTGGGGGAGTTCTCTAGAGATGCGTTGGTGGGGTTCACTGTCAAGGGGCCCGGGTTTGAAGGGTTTAAGGAGGGAGACGTGGATGAATGGTGAGATTCTCAGTCGGGGGGGTAGTCCTAATGTCACCGTCACGTCGTTCACTCTCTTGACAATGGGGTACGGTCCAATGTACTTGGCACCCAGCTTCTTGCTGCCGGGTACCCGGAGGTCTCTAGTGGAGAGCCAGACCTGGTCTCCGACTTGGTAGGGGGGACCCTCACTCCTCCTGCGGTCTGCAAACCGTTTGGTCCTGGTGTTGCTTTCAGTAATCCTCTGGTGGACCGTTTCCCAGACCTCTTCGCTCCTGCGGAACCAGTCGTCGACGGCCGGAGCATTAGATGGAGTGGGGTCCCAGGGAGCAAACGGCGGCTGAAATCCCAGGAAACATTGAAAAGGGGTGATTCCCGTGCTGGAGCTCCTGAGAGAATTTTGCGCGATCTCAGCCCAGGGGAGGAAGGTAGCCCAGTCGTGCTGGTGGCTCTGGCAGTAGCTCCTGAGGAACTTGGCCAGCTCCTGGTTAGCCCGCTCGCACTGTCCATTGCTTTCTGGGTGGTAACCCGACGTGAGGCTGACGGATGCGCCCATCTTCTTGATGAAGGCCTCCCAGACGGCGGAGGTGAACTGTGGGCCCCGGTCCGAGACGATGTCCTCCGGGAGGCCGAAATGACGGAAAACCTCTGCGAACAAAGCTTCGGCCGTCTGGAAGGCTGAGGGCAGTGCGGGCAAGGCGATGAACTTTACCCCCTTTGGAAAACGATCCACGATGGTCAGGATGGTGGTGTTGCCCTCTGACACTGGTAGGTCCGTCACGAAGTCGAGGGCGATGTGACTCCACGGGCGTTGGGGGACAGGGAGCGGGTTCAGTTTCCCTGCCGGGAGCTGGCGTGGGGTTTTGTTGGCAGCGCAGGTGGCGCATGACGCGACGTCTCGGGCTACGTCGGTCCTCATGGATGGCCACCAGTATTTCTCCCGGAGCCTCTCAAAGGTGCGATTGCCACCTGGGTGTCCAGAGCTGAGGTTCGTGTGGGCCCAGGCGATTAGTTATGGGCGAAAACGGGTGGGCACGAACAATTTGTCCGGAGGCGTCTCTCTAAGGCGGGCCTCCGGGTTCTCCCTGTTGGCGGCCCGGATCAGTTCATCCAATTGCCAGGAGACCGCTTGCACAAATACCCGGGTTGGCAGTATCGTCTTGACTGGTGGCGACGCCTTCTCCTGGTCCTCGTATCTCCTTGACAGGATGTCTGCCTTGGCGTTGTCCTTCCCTGGTCAATACGTTACTGAGAATTCAAATCGGTTGAAAAAGAGGGACCACCGGGCTTGTCGAGCGTTGAGTCTCCGGGCACATTTTAGGTACTCGAGGTTGCGGTGGTCAGTGATGACCTGGACGGGGAATTTGGCGCCCATCAGCCAGTGCCGCCACTCTTCGAACGCCAGTTTGATGGCCAGAAGTTCTCTATCCCCCACGTGATAGTTTTGTTCCGCGGGGGAGAGTTTTCTTGAAAAGTAGGCGACGGGGTGCAGCCTGGGGGGCGTTCCTTGTCGCTGAGATAAGATGCCACCGACCCCCAGTGAAGATGCGTCCACTTCCACGATGAAGGGGGAGTCGGGGTCAGGGTGGGCGAGCACCGGTGCCGTGGTGAACGCCTTCTTGAGCCTCTCGAAGGCCTGTTGCGCCTTGTCATTCCAGAAGAGCCTCCTGGGTTTACCCTTTAGAAGCTGAGTAAGCGGGAGTGCAGTCTGGCTGAAGGACCTGATGAACCTTCGGAAAAAGTTCGCGAACCCCAGGAAGCTCTGGAGCTCCTTGACAGACTGGGGCGCCTTCCATTCCAGGACGGCTTGGACTTTAACTGGGTCCATCTGTATACCTTGGTCCCTGATGATGTAGCCCAAGAATGCGATCTCCCGTTTATTGAACTCGCATTTTTCGGCCTTGACGTAAAGTCCGTGCTCCAGCAGTCGGTGAAGGACGTTCCTGGTGTTGCTCCTGTGACTGTGGGGGTCCGGCGAGTAAACCAGAATGTCGTCCAGGTAAACAATGGCGCATCTCCCCAGGAACTCCCGGAGGACGTCGTTCACCAGGCACTGGAAGACCGCTGGAGCGTTCGTCAACCCGAACGGCATCACCAGGTATTCATAGTGGCCTGACGTGGTGCTGAAGGACGTCTTCCACTCGTCCCCCTCCTTGATTCGGACCAGATTGTACGCATTGCGCAAGTCGAGCTTGGTGAAGATCTTGGCGGCGCGTAATTGTTCCAGGGCCGAGGGGACGAGTGGGATAGGGTAAGTGTACCTCTTCGATACCTTGTTGAGTTCCCTGTAGTCAATGCACGGGCGGAGCGTGCCGTCCTTCTTAGGCACGAAGAAGAAGCTGGAACTGGCTGGGGACTTGGATGGCCGTATGAATCCTTGTTCCAGGGCCTCGTTAATGTACTCCTCCATGATACCTGTTTCCTTTACCGAAAGGGGGTAAGGTGACGATCGCGGTACCTTGGCGTCTGGTAGCAGCTCAATGGCACAATCGTATTCCCGATGAGGTGGAAGGCGACATGCGTGTCCCTTGCTGAATACCTTGGCCAGGTCTGCGTACTCTTGGGGTACATTTTCCGGGAGGCTGAAGGGCAGCTGATCCGTGGTGGCCACACGTAGTTTTCTCACTACGGGGTTCAGACACCGGTTTACACACAGGGGTGACCAGGCAACAATGTCCAGTGGTTCCCAGGTGATCTTGGGGTTGTGGTCCCGCAGCCATGGTTGGCCCAAGATGACCGGTGACAGTGGCTTCCGTATGATCAACAGTGACCTTTTCTCCTTATGGAGTGCGCCCACGCCCAGTGAGATCGGTCGGGTTCTGTGTGTGACGGTCCCCACCGTGGCTCCATTGACTCCCGAGATCTTGATGGGAGCTGGTAGAGGGACAGAGGGCACCTGGAGGCGTAGTACCAGGCGTTCCTCTATGAAGTCTCCCTCAGAACCCGAGTCGATGAGGGCGGTCACTGTGAAAGTGTGCGACAGGTGAGATATTTGAGTGAGAATCCGTGAATTTCCCTTATAAACAGATTGGATCGGGCTCACCTGGCGGACACTGGGCGTCGGACGTCTTGTCCCAGTCCTCCTCGCTCCTCCTGCTACCTCTGCCTGTTTGTCCTCCGTTTTCCGGGTCTTCCGGGGGCATTGCGCCACCCGATGTCCGGCTCCCCCGCAGTGCGGACACAGGTGCTGGCGTGGCCGCTGTTGCCGTTGTCGCTTGGGTACCTCGGTCTGCCCCAACTCCATGGGGAGTGGAGGCGCGGCAGCCGCAGCAGGTTGCGGGGTGTTTATTCCCGAGGAAGGGTCAGGCGGGGTGGCATGCTGATCCAACTGGATAGCCAACTGGATGACTTGAGACAGGTCTAGGTTGAGGGAGCGATAAACCAGTTCCCTCTGCAGGGAGGAAGACAGACCAGCCTTGAACTGGGAGATGAGAGGCACCTCGTTCCATCCGCTGGCGGCCGCCAAGGTGCGGAAGTGCAGTGCATACTCCGCAACCGATCTTCTCCCCTGGCGAAGCAGTCGCAGTTCGTCTCCGGCCGCCGCCCCGTGACGAGGGTGGTTAAAGGTGGCCCGGAAAGACTCAAGGAAGGCCGTGAGGGAGGTGACGTCAGCCCCGTTGTTACGCCAGATGGCCGTAGCCCATGCGGACGCCGGACCGGTGAGCCGGGAGATGAGCAAGGCGATGGCATTCCGGTCCGTGGTGGTTGGACGGCTGGCGAGGAAGAGGGAGAACTTAAGGAGGAACTCCTCGCAGGATTCGGGGTCCCCGGAATAGCATGGCGGTTCCGGGATGGGGATGAGCGTTGTGCCATCTCCGGCCGTGGGGACGGACGCACCAGCAGCGCCCGTGGTGCCCCCTGTGAACGACGGGGCGACCTGAGGAGACAGGTTAAGTGTGGTGCTGCTGGGGTTACCCACGGTGTCACCTGGTGGCGGGACAGGTGCTTTAGCGGCTCCTGCGGACAGCTCTTGCACTTGGCGCGTCAGGATCTGGATGACCTGTCCTTGATCCTGTACTTGTTGCGCCAGCAGCTGAAGCAGTTGTTCCGACGTCTCCATGGTGAGGCGAAGTATTCTGTCACAAACTGTCTGTAAAGATAGGTCTGGAGACGAGGATGCAGAACAATTATAGTTTATTGATATGCTAGGCAGAGGTAGGGTTAGGCAGGAGGAGTGTCGGTTGGTGGAGGTGTTGCCAACTAGACCCAGGCCGAGGTGTGGAACCTGGAACAGAGGACTGGGCAGAGCACAACACCGAGCAAAAGAACAACCAAACAAAACAAAGCACACAGAGTAAACTACGCTGTAGTAAGAGAACCCTACACTGGCTATGCGTGAGAAGGAATAGAAGAAACTAGTGAGTGTGTCTAGGATAGACAAAATAACAAACCCTATGATAGACAGAATAGGTGTGTTAACGAGAGTGTAATCACAAAACCTGAAAGAAGAAAGAGTGTAGAAAGTGCACAAAGAGGTATGGTGAACTACACGGGACGACTGAAGGCTGGGAACCAGACTGAGAACAACGAGGGCTGGGAGGACAGTCAAGGTATTAGTATACACTGGAGGAAACAACGTTAGTTCACCAAAACAGAGCGTATTAGTATAAAGCTTGGAACCGTTAGTAAGTAGAGTGAACGATGACACACGGACGCCCTCAGGTGGTGGCGCGCCAGCGGAGCAGGCTAGGGCGAGTGCGAACTCCGCCCCACCCGGCCGAAGCCGAACCACCTGAGCGGACGGACAGAGATCGCTCCCGGGACGCAGGACACTAAGGACAGGATGAACACTGAAAACAGAAAGAGATTCAGACAGACACCAGGGAGCGATCACAGATAAACAAAGACGTTCACTCATACAACGACAAATACTGATCTATACACGGAGGTGAGAACGCAGATGCTAACACACAGCTAACATAAACAGACACGCACTCACCGAGACCAGACGCACCACGAGACACAAAAGCAGACAGGATAGCAGTCAAAAAATCGCTCGGCATGTATGATAAATCAGGGACAATACTTCGCGATCTGTCCCGTGCGAAGACAGAGCTTAAATAGAAGAAACGACCCATCAAACAAATTAGCCTCACCTGGTGCCGGAGCGAAAGCGGAACTAGAAGGCGGGGCTAAGGGAGCGAGTGGCAGAGCGTGCAGGAGAGACAGACGCAGACACAGGATTTCTCACAGAAACTAATGAAGCACAGAACGTTAATTAACTAAAACGAACGGGACGAAACACGAAACAGGTGACAGGTGACATTACCCCCGCCCCTGCGGTCGCGCAACGGGGGGACGCGACCAAGAGAGAAAAAGCAGTCCCGGGGGGGGGGGGGGGGTCCTCCGCTCTCCTCGAGCGGGGCTTGGAAAGCGCCCTCGGGTGGACGCCCTCTGCGGGTGAGGCGTGCCGAACGCCCTCTGGTTGCAAAGTCCGGTGGACGCCCACAGCTGATCAGAAATGGGCCATGCCCTCTGGCTGCGTGGCGAGGCGGGCGCCCCCGTCGGACGAGGAGTGGGCCACGCCCTCTGGCAGCGTGGTCCGGTGGACGCCCACATCGGGCGAGGAGATGGCCACGCACTCTGGCTGCGTGGCGAGGCGGGCGCCCCCTGGCTGCGTGGTCTGGCGGGCGGCCCCGTTGGACGAGGAGTGGGCCACGCCCTCTGGCAGCGTGGTCCGGTGGACGCCCACATCGGGCGAGGAGATGGCACGCACGGGATGGGCACGCACGCTGGGCGGACCTCGGCGGGCATGCACGCTGGGCGGACATTGGCGGGCACGCACGCTGGGCGGACCTCGGCGGGCATGCACGCTGGGCGGACATTGGCGGGCACGCACGCTGGGCGGACCTCGGCGGATTCGCATGCTGGCAGGGCCTCGGCGGGCACGCACGCTGGCAGGACCTCGGCGGGCACGCACGCTGGGCGGACCTCGGCGGGCACGTACACTGGCAGGACTTTGGCGGGCATGAACGCTGGCAGGGCGTTGGCGGGTACGCACGCTGGGCGGACCTCGGCGGGCACGCACACTGGCAGGACTTTGGCGGGCACGCACACTGGCAGGGCGTTGGCGGGTACGCACGCTGGGTGGACCTAGCCGGGCACCTCGGGCTCGCCATCCTGCACACAAAACATATACACCCCCACCGCAATGCCAAAACACACAGACATTTCAGACATGGGGAAGACGGACTGGACACACGAGACAGGGGGACACACCACGCTCACGCCACATGGATCCACATCTAACCCCCCGAGTGTCCGGTACCGCCCCCTCGCAGAGCGATCCAGACACAGCGCGGTCCGTCGCGGGCGCGTCACGTGACTGCCCCGCAGCACACGTGCCGCGCGTACGCTGCGTCTTAGCACCGCGCCGGCGCGCGCTCATAAAGGGGGTTTAACAAACTGGACCGGAGCGTCCGTCCAGAACTCCTCAGAGTTGAGGAGGGTTCGTATGGGCAGAATATGCCCATACAGGTACGACTCGCCCGTCTCATCATCGGAGATCAGGACCAGGTCCAGACCCTCCTCAGCGCAGAGCGCTTCGTACCCGTACCTCCACATCCACTCATCATCGGAATCATAATCCCACATCTCACTGTTCGAGCCGTCCTTACGGCTCTTGGACGGCAGGCTGCGCATAGCAGCGCACTCGCGGACACACCGGAACGCGCCGCGAGTACGAGGCTACACGGGCCCCGCAAAGAAAAATTTAAAAATTCGCTTACCTGGGCACTGAACTCCCCAAATTTCCTGGCTGGTCGTTCTGTCACGTTAGTCTACCTCAGGCAGAAGCGGCGTGCGCATACGAGCGCAAAGCCGCCGCGTAAACACGCGCTGAAGGGAGCCAGGCACGCAGGTAACAGTGAACAGGTTTATTTAAAGGTGCAGTGCACCAAAAAACATGAGGTACGTAAAAGACTAAGGTGACATAACACAAACGACCAGCACCAATGACAAAAAACAATGGACATAAATACAAAAAGACACCCGACCACGTGCACAAGACAAACCAATGATAATGCAGAGTTAATTAACGAAACTAATGAAGCACAGAACGTTAATTAACTAAAACGAACGGGACGAAACACGAAACAGGTGACAGGTGCCCTAGGCACCTGTTACATTAATGTTCTTATATATGTTTTTATGTTATTTATTTGTTACAGGTCACATCTGAGAGTTATGTCAAATAAGAAGAAACTGCTGTTATGAGTCTCAGACTGAAACCTGAATCAATTGAACACTTTTATTATTTTGTTCATAATAATAATGGCCGTTACTTATCCAGACAGAGCTTTGGCCTTACAGGCATCAGAAGAGTCAAGTTTAGAAAATGCGATGAGAAAAGCACCAGAAAGGCTATAATTGTATAACAACAATATAGCTATAACTGCAGAATCAGGATCAGGAAAGTCAACTTGCATAAATACAATGAGACACAGCACTAATAATGATGCTAATGCAGCTAAAACTGGAGCCACTAGTGAAGAAGCTTACTACCAACACCCCTCCATGCCAAATATGAGACTCTAGGATCTTCCCGAAGTCGGTACCTTAAAATTTTCAGCAAAAACATATCTCACACAAATAAATTTCAACAGGTTTAATTTCTTTATCATCATCTCATCAACCAGATTCACAGAGAATGACACCATGCTGGCCAAAAAAAGTTGTTTTTTACTTTATTAGGTCAAAGATAGATCATGATATTAAAAATGAAGGAACTAAAATTGATTTTACCAAAGAGGACCCTCTCATAAAAATCAAGAATTACTGTTCAGGTAACCTAACAGAATTGAATGATCCTAAAGTTTTCATATTTATTGGTAAGGATCTACACTCGTTTGAATTTGAGGATCTCATGAACACTCTGATGAATGAGCTTTCAGAACATAAACATTCATCCATCCATACATCCATTATCTTCCGCTTTATCCTATATTAGGGTCGCGGGGGGTTCCCCATGCCCATCCAGGGGAGAACGTTTCGGGCACTTGGCAGATACACCCAGGACAGGGTGCCAATCTATCGCTGGGCACACACTCATTCACAAATATACACTCTTTATGGGGCAATTGACTTGATCCATGTTTTTGGACTGTGGGAGGAAACCGGAGAACCCGGAGGAAACCCACGCGGATACAGGGAGAACATGGAAACTCCACCCAGATGGGGATTCGAGCCGGGAATCCCTAGCACTGAGAGGCGAACGTGCTAACGATTAAGCCACCGTGCCGCCCACAAACATAAACATGATGCTTTTATTACAGTCTGTTCCTGTCACCTTTGTAAATGTACTGAAACAAAAAGTCAAAATGTTTAAGAAATTAGCCTGGGCTGCAGCACTGACTTCAGGTGCAGTTGCAGTGATTCCAAAACCTGGTCTGTTAATCGCTTGTGATTCGTTGATTTTGTTGGTTTTCTATACAAGGAGTTACGTTTTATTTGGTCTTGATGATCATTCTCTTGCTAAACTCTCAGAAAGAGTGAACAAGACACATTTAAAATCTCTGCTAAAGTCTGATCTTGTTAAGAAACTGGCATTAAAATCCTCATATATTAAGTGAGTGCAGCTGTGAAATTCCTATGTAGTTTGGTACCTCGTGTAGAAAGTGCTGCAGCAGCAGGGATTTCCTTTGTCATTATACAAAAATATCTGGAAAGAACAGCATTAACAGTCCTGAGAGAAGCAGGACTACAGTAAGGAGAGACTGATGTGAACTATATTGATGCATTTGAGACTATACTGTATGTTGAATCAGTACAGTACAGTTACATACAGAACATTTTCTCCTAAATCATAAAATTAAATATGAATGAAATTCTAATCTTGTCTGCAGTGATAATCCGATAATTTTCTGTAACTCAAACATTAAAATTCATGATGAGACAGGTTTTGCCTTAAATACATAATATATTATACACTTGAAAAATCTTAATATCTAAGAGTGTTTCTGTTTTAGTTCAGAGTTGTGTAGCAGTGGGGATGTGGTAGATCTGTGATTATGGTGAATCTTCATTCCAAAGGTTGAAGGTTCATATCCTAGGTTCATTGAAGTTACCATTGTTGGCCCTTGAGCAAGATCCTTAACCCCTTATTGCTTCAGGGGTGCTGTCCCTGTGTTCTGACCGCAGTCATCGAGTTGGGACACTTGTAAATTGCTTTGAATAAAACAACCTGTGTGCTGATGTCAAATAAGAACTTGTTTATTTTAAATACAACAAAGACTGAAACACAGGAATATAATGTACACCTAAGGAAAACTGCAACAGAAGGGATCCTGAAAAACAGGTTCTACTAAACATGGAAATCTGATGTGTAGCTTGGGGCTGAATAAAGATTTGCAAAACAAAGCAGATGATTAACAAAGAGCATATTCAAAAGATATAATACAAACATGATTAACAGGAACATGTTAGAACACAGAACTAAACTCAAATTCAAAGAGGTTATATCATTAAAAAAAAGATGTTATAACAGCAAAGGGACAGTATTGTATAAGTAGGAAAACAGTTAAAAACATATGAATAAAAAAGGCTTCTCTGAGGATGTAATAGACTACAATATGCTAAGAATAATATAAAATATATTAGACAACTTTATACAGTGGGGAACTCTGATACAAGTTTTACAACTACAAACAATGGAGAGGTCTGTAAATTCTGCTGTAGGTACATTTTACTGTGAGAGAGAATCTAAAAAAAAATAACATGATTTTGATGATATTTAAATAACTAGCTTTTAATTACATGAAATAAGTATTTGATACAATAGAAAATCGGAAACTTGTCTGCAGTTACAAAGATCATATTTGCACTCAGTAGGGAATTTGATGCTGTTAATGTGCAACATTGAGGTTCAGCTCCCTTGAAAGATGTTCTTTTGGGTTAAGGTCTGGAGAGTGACTAGGCCCCTCCAGGACCATGACAAGCTTCTTACAAAGCCACTCCTTAGTCGCCCTGGCTGTTTCGAGTCATTGTTGTACTGGAAGATCCAGTCACCACCCATAAGAAAGGTAAGAAAGGTTCAGGGTCGAAGCCTCAAACCTCCCCTATCCGGATGCGAACAGGTTGTGAAGGGTTCGGGATGGGCGGCGTGACGCCCCTGGACTTCGGGTTGGGCGCGCGTGCTGGTAGGACCTCGGCGGGCACGCACGCTGGGCGGACCTCGGCGGGCACGTCCGCTGGCAGGACCTTGGCGGGCATGCACGCTGGCAGGACCTCAGCAGGTTCACACACTGGCAGGACTTTGGCGGGCATGCACGCTGGCAGGGCGTTGGCGGGCACGCACGCTGGGCGGACCTCGGCCGGCACGCACGCTGGCAGGGCGTTGGCGGGCACGCAAGCTGGGCGTACCTCGGGCTCTCCATCCTGCACACAAAACATATACACCCCCACCGCAATGCCCAAACAAATAGACATCTCAGACATGGGGAAGACGGACTGGACACACGAGACAGGGGGACATGGATCCACATTTACCCCCCCCGAGTGTTGGCTCCGGTACCGCCCCCTCGCAGTGTTGGCTCCGGTACCGCCCCCTCGTCCGGCGCGGGCGCGTCACGTGACTGCCCCGCAGCACACGTGCCACGCGCACGCTGCGTCTTGGCACCGCGCCGGCGCGCTCTGCGCCTGGATTTCGCCACGTGGGGTTTAACAAGCTGGACCGGAGCGTCCGTCCAAAACTCCTCAGAGTTGAGGAGGGTTCGTATGGGCAGAGGGTTCGTATCGCCCGTCTCATCATCGGAGATCTGAACCAAGTCCAAACCTTCCTCAGCGCAGAGCGCTTCGTACCCATACCTCCACATCCACTCATCATTGGAATCATAAGAATCATACGACATTACACTGATCGAGCCTTCCTTACGGCTCCGGGACGGCGGGCTGCGCATAGCGGCGCACTCGCGGACACAACGGAACGCGCCGCGAGTATGAGGCTACACGGCCCCCGCAAAGAAAAATTTAAGAATGCGCTTACCTGGGCTCTGAACTCCCCAAATTGCCTGGCTGGTCGTTCTGTCACGTTAGTCTACCTCGGGCTGAAGCGGTGGCGCATAGGAAGCGCAGACCACCGCGTTTACACGCGCTGAAGGGAGCCAGGCACGCAGGTAGCAGATAACGGGTTTATAATCGGGGGTAGTGCCTCTGGATTGGCAGACGGGGGTGGTGGTGCCTCTTTTTAAAAAGGGGGACCGGAGGGTGTGTTCCAATTACAGGGGAATTACACTCCTCAGCCTCCCCGGTAAAGTCTATGCAGGGGTACTGGAGAAGAGAGTCCGACTGATAGTCGAACCTCGGATCCAGGAGGAGCAGTGTGGTTTTCGTCCTGGTCATGGAACACTGGACCAGCTCTTCACTCCCTTCAGGATCCTCGAGGGTTCATGGGAGTTTTCCCAACCAGTCTACATGTGCTTTGTAGATCTGGAGAAGGCTTTCGACTGTGTCCCTCGGGGTATTCTGTGGGAGGTGCTTCGTGAGTATGGGGTACATGGCTCCTTACTACGGGCCATTCAGTCCCTGTATTTGCGAAGCAGGAGCTTTGTTCGCATGGCCGGCAGTAAGTCGAACTGGTTTCCAGTGAGGGTTGGACTCCATCAGGGCTGTCCTTTGTCACCGGTTCTGTTCATAATTTACATGGACAGAATTTCTAGGCGCAGTCAGGGGATGGAGGGTGTCCGGTTTGGTGATCTGAGGATCACGTCGCTGCTGTTTGCAGACGATGTGGTCCTGTTAGCATCATCAGGCTGCGAACTTCAGCTCTTACTGGATCGGTTTGCAGCCGAGTGTGAAGCGGCCGGGATGAGAATCAGCACCTCCAAATCTGAGGCCATGGTTCTCAGCCGGAAAAGGGTAGAGAGTCCTCTCTTGGTCAGGGATCAGATCTTGCCTCAAGTGGAGGAGTTTAAGTATCTCGGGGTCTTGTTCACGAGTGATGGTAAGATGGAGCGTGAGATTGACTGATGGATCAGCACGGAGTCAGCAGTGATGCGGACCCTATACTGGTCTGTTGTGGTAAAGAAGGAGCTGAGCCACAAGGCAAGGCTCTTGATTTACCAGTCGATCTACGTTCCGACCCTCACCTATGGTCATGAGCTTTGGGTAATGACCGAAAGAACAAGATCGCGAATACAAGCGGCCGAAATGGGTTTTCTCCGCAGGGTGGCAGGGCTCTCCCTTAGAGATAGGGTGAGAAGCTCGGTCATCCGGGAGACTCGGAGTGGAGCCGCTACTCCTCTGCATTGAAAGGAGCCAGTTGAGGTGGTTCGGGCATCTGGTAAGGATGCCTCCTGGGCGCCTTCCTAGGGAGGTGTTCCAGGCAAATCCGGCTGGAAGGAGCCCACGGGGAAGACCCAGGACACGCTGGAGGGATTATATCTCTCAGCTGGTCTGGGAACGCCTCGTGGTTCCCCCAGTCAAACTGGTGGAGGTGGCTGGGGCGAGAGAGGTCTGGGTCTCCCTACTTCGGTTGCTGCCCCTGCAACCCGAACCCCGGACAAGCGGAAGATAATGGATGGATGGATGGATAGTGTAATGAAATATTGCACCAAATATAGCATAGCACAATTCCATCACAATTTTTTGCACAGAAGTTATGTTATTGCACATTGAGAGAGAATTTTGGAGAAATAAGAATGTAATAATAAACTGGGCGGCACGGTGGCTTAGTGGTTAGCACGTTCGCCTCTCAGCACTAGGGATTCCCGGTTCAAATCCCCATCTGTGTGGAGTTTCCATGTTCTCCCCGTGTCTGCGTAAGTTTCCTCTGGGTTCTCCGGTTTCCTCCCACAGTCCAAAAACATGGATCAAGTCAATTGAGTTCTCCAAATTCCCCCATATAGAGTGTGTATGTGTGCGTGTCTGTGTGAGTGAGTGTGTGCCCAGAGATAGATTGGCACCCTGTTCTGGGTGTATCTGCCCAGCGCCCGAAACGTTCTCCCCTGGATGGGCATGGGGAACCCCACCGCGACCCTAATAGAGGATAAAGCGGAAGATAATGAATGAATGAATAATAAACTGAATGTGCTCCTGTGTCATACCCTAGTTTCATAGAGTGGGTGGGAGACATTGTCCATGACGGCCTTCAGCTTAGACAGCATCCTCCTTACTGACACTGCCATCAGCGAGTCCAGCTTTACACCAAAAACTTCACTGGCCTTACGGATCAGTTTGTTCGGTGAGAATCTCAGGACCTCAGACATCTCAAAAAGTAGAGATGTACACCCACAGATATTTGTAGTGCTTCACAGTGTCCACACTGACCCCATTGATAGACCCTCTTGACTTTTTTCCATCTCAGGTTCACCACTACATCTTTTGTTTTTGTTACATTGAGCAGCAGATGCTTTAGCTCGCACCAGGTGTCAAAAAATTTCACCGTAACACTGTACTCGTCCTCATCTCCTTTGCAGATATATCAAATATTGCCCAGTCATTAGAAAACTTCTGAAGGTGGCAGGTCATAGTCTAGCTAAATATAGATAGCTAAAGTCTGTGGTTTAGAGGGTGAAGAGGAAGAAAAAGAGGACAGTGCCGTGTGGTGCCCCAGTGTTGCTGACCACTCTGTCTGACACTGTACTGCAGGCCAGGTCAGGTAGGCTGTAATACAGGACACAAGTGGAGTGTCTACCAGCATTGCTGTCTGCTTCTCACCCAGAAGGGCAGACCAGATGGTGTTGAATGTGGTGGAGAAGTAAAAAAAAATGATCCTCACACAGTCCAGGTGAGCTGAGACTCGGTTAAGCAAGTAGATGATGGCGTCTGTTAGGAAATATCAAGGTGCCCTTGAGCTCCATCTGTCAGACCTGATGTGTCTTTGTTCATGGAACATCCTGGCCTTGAGCAGCAGCCGGCTATTTTGCCCCCATCTTGTTATCCAGTGCACACATTACCTTGAACATAGAGTCCCTTGTGTATACATCAGTGCCACTGCTCTGTAGTCCTTGACTTCACTGGGCTGCGGCTTCTTCGGAATTTGAACGAAGCAAAACACTTTCAGAGCCTACAGTGTCAAAGCTGTTAAAGAACAGATTTGGTTTGTTTGCCCTACCTTTGCTGCACTTTACCTCTCTGTTTGTTATTAGACATTAAACCAGTGATGGTTCTCGTTCCACTCAAGACCTCCTTCATGTTGTTCTGCTGGAGTTTGCACTCCAGCTTTCTCCAATAGATCAGCTGGATACAAAGAGCAAAATGAAAAGATATGAGACACACAGGATTAACAGGAACATAATGGACCTGATCCAAAACATAGAACCTAACTTACAGCAGACAGACAGGTTTACAAATAAACAAACAGCACAGTGACAGTACAGAAGATTGTTGCCATTTTGCTGTTAAAGCTAAAAAGTTAAAACTATTAGTTAACTAAAAGTTAACTAAAAGTTTAACTAAAAGTTAAAACTAAAGTCACTGAAAAGGGAGAACAGTTGGTACTTCCACAGGGTCTCAGGGAGGAAGTACTCATACTGGGTCATGCAGACCCAAGAACAGGTCGTTTTGGTTAGTCTAAAACCTTTATCCACATAGCACAAAGGTTTTATTTGCCAGATCAGTATGCGGATGTGGTTCAATTTTGCAAATCCTGTCCAGACCTTATTGAACCCAAAAAAGTAAGACAGACTACATATGTTAAACATTCCTACTATGGATGTTCCATTTTCAAATGCATCAATGGATGTCGTAGGGCCAATTCCATGAACCAAGACTACAATCTTTTTGTTTGTGATTATGGTACAAAATACACTTTTAAAAAAAGTAAAAATGTGTCATGTGCCAAAAAAGGATCGGAAAGGAGGGGCAGTCCATAGGAGAGACAGGGCAGAGCAGTTCATCAGGAAACCATAGCAAAAGTTCTTCTGGAGGAATTTCAGTAAGCAGCTCTCTCAAGGACAGCTGATAAGGAAGCCGAAAAGCAGATAAGACTCAGTTTATTTTGACGACTGTCATTGACACAGCCATTTTAGCAACTCGAAACAGCTCGTGAATTCCTGATCTCCAACTCATCAAAACTCGTTTGCAGAGCCGATAGCCTCTCCAAGATTGATTCCATGTAGCGATTTAGGTCGCAGTCTGAGTCCCTGTGGCTCTGCCCAGCAAATCATTCATGTTGGGTTTCTTGGGGCTATTGACAACTGACCCAACTCTCTTAATTTTGTGATATATCAGGGCCATGCATAATCCAATCCGCAGAAATCCCAGGATCATAAATCCGAATAATGATAGCGCCGCTGTGTTAGGCTGCCGTCACAACTTCTCCTCGGGTCGTACAAGCATTTCACTGTGTATAACTATGCATGTGAAGAATGAACTTGACTTGACATGAATAAGTACACATCTTCCACATCTTCCACGGACAGAGGGGCCAGACACACGATCCACTAATTCCCCCACGCGTCAATCATGTATCCAAACGCCACCGTGCCGTCGGGGCAAGCTGGTTCCCCTGAACCACGACTTCTCGTTGAGAAGACAGTGTCAATAGAGAGACCATTTAATTAGTTCCATTTTTTGTTTCGAAGAACAGTGTTATGATAAATCCCGCACAGACAAGACAAAGAAGCCAAGCAGGAATGATAGGATGGAGAGGGAGAAAGAGCGACCACCTCCTACGAGAGCTGCAGCAAGAGAAAATGTTGAAAAACAAAAAAATTTGAAAAGATTCAATAAAACGCCGAAGCAGACCCTGAAAAAACTGCCAAACAGCAATGTAAGAGACTGGGACATGTGGCTGCCATATGTTCTGTTTGCAAATCGCATATTATGTTAAGCTTCAAGCTGATTTTCGTACTACCCTCGAGTGACACTGGCCAATTGGCAGGGTCCATGTGAAGTGCACAGACAAATTGGAGATATCAATTATGGACTGTACTTTCCTGACAGAAAGAAAAAAATCACAGTTTCCACTTTAACATTGGAAGGCCATGGAATAGGCTGGATACTACAAGCTCAGAGCAGATGTGGATAATTGCTGTCAATAAGGAGGAGGAAACAAGGAAACATTACTTTCCTACAAGAGATAAGAGTCAAGTTCTTCCCAATTTCTCTCACATGAGTACACAGTGATAGATAGAATTGCTGCATGTCACCAAGTCTAAGCTCCTCTCAGAAGAAGCAGGTGAACCGCGATGACCCAACATCAAACTCACCAAGAATGTGCCAATCAGATCACTTACAGAATATCAGCCCGACTCATCCCAGCATTAAAAAAGAAGGTGGAGGACATACTGATGATAGACATCTTAGAACATGATACATCCTTTTAAATCATCGCTCTGTGTGGGCTACTTCACTACTGCCTTTATATTAGATGTGGTGCACATTCTATCACAGTTACACATTAAATTAATAGATTCAGAAGCATTTTAAACACTCTCATAAAATGTAATCATCATGATCTCCAACATGAAGAGTAAATAATCAGTCGATAATCAGACAGAAGACATCTTCAACCATGTTATTTTTTGAGGCTATTACGTCCTCTTATTAATTAGGTTAGTGAATGCCTGCTCAGCCTCAGACCAAACAACACAAAAACAACCAAATTATTCACTGGTTCTTGTTTATTGTTTTTGTTTAAAAGGTATATTTGTTTATGCTCCAGTTATAATATATAGAAAATAGGACATAAAGAGGTTTACTGACTTCAGGGTGACCCCAGGCCAAAACAACAAACAAATGCTCTAAATAAAAAAAAACATACAACTAACTGACCTAATAAAGAAACAGAAAACAAAATACAAAAACCTACCCTGACTACTCTTTCCAAAAACAGAGGCAAAAGTCACACAAACAAAACGGGCAGATCACCTACAACCCTTTAGATTAAATGTTACAAAACTCAAGAAACATCAAATAATATATGTTTGGTCTGGGCCGACAGGCATCCATCTGAGCAGCAGGTCAGCTCCCACAGGCCCCCAAAGCCACCTCTACTTCTTCCAGATAAAGGAACTTTCAAAACTCCCGCCATCTGATCTGGCCAATAGGAGCAGAGCACCTGGGGATCCAACCAGCCAATCACCACCACAGCAACAGACCTAGAACAAACTAAAGAAAACACATCCCAAACACATACAGGACTATAATGGACCTTGAACCTCGAATACCAAGTCTGCAGCACTAAAGCCTAAAGACTCTTGAGGAGTCTCACAAATGGCAAATAAAAGCAAGGATATTCCTTCATCCCAGTTTTTATCAGACTCCAAACAATAGGTAAGCAACATTGATTTTAATGTTTGATGAAATCTTTCCAACGCACCCTGACTTTCAGGATGATAAGCACTAGAAATGTGGTGTCTTATTTTTAGTTGTGACAACACTTGCTTAAAAACTCGGGACATAAAATTTGAACCCTGGTCAGAATGTACTACATGTGGGAGCCCAAAGATAGAAAAAAAACTTAATAAGGGCTTTAACAATGGCTTTAGCTTTTAAAGAACACAAAGGAACAGCCTTTGGAAAGCGTGTTGCTGCACACATTATAGTCTATAGGTACAAATTACCAGATTTTGTTCGTGGCAATGGGCCCACACAATCTAAAATCACATGTTCAAAAGGCTCACCCATGGCAGGAATGGGTCGAAGAGGTGCGGGAGGAATAACTTGATTCGGCTTTCCCACAAGCTGACAGGTATAGCATGATCGACAGTATTTTGCTACATCTGACTTTAACCCAGGCCAAAAAAAATGACATAAAATACGGTTGTACGTTTTAGTTACCCCCAAATGGACACCAAAACCATGATCATGAGCGAGACTTAAAACTTGCCAGCAAAACTTCTGAGGAACAACTATTTGGTACACTGATCTCCAGTCAAATTCACTTAACACTGTGGGAGTCCATTTACGCATCAACACTTTTTCATCTAAAAAATAGGCAACTGGTGTTTTAGACAAACCTTCTTTATCAACTTCCGTAGCTCTGCAACGAGCCAGAGAGGAATCACTTTGCTGCTCAGTGACGATTTGCTCTCTGTCAACCATCAGTGACAGATCAGGTTCAGAACCATGAACCACAGACA